>JBCEWB010706431.1:0-17119 GCA_039654565.1 Peronia peronii | reverse complement strand
GGGATGGGGGGGGGGGAGATGGGGGGGGGGGTCGATTTGGGCTTTTTCACCTTTGGCTCCAAAATGTGTGAAACAGGACTTTCGTACTTTTCAGTTGTTTGCCATGGCACTGATAATGTGAAATTCCACTCTTTGAAAATATGTTGCCAGATGGCAAATTTTCCAATCTGTGAGTTTAAGCACGTAAAACAATTACCTGTCTGAATAACTTATGATTTAATTGCCTCTTCTTGCTTTGGTATTTTTATGGAATGCTCAGTCTGGGGGTAACAAAAGTTCTGAGTATATATACAGCTTCACTTCTACGACAATTCTGCAATCATGTGCCCAAAGTACATGTAGTAACAACACAGTCAGTCTCGCTTGCTCTGTCAACTCACTGCACTTACTATGTGTGACCCACCCTTTAGACCAACAGACATTCAACAATCAAAACCTCATGTGTATTGATGCACACATCTGATCAGTGGTTGGAACATTGGACCAAAAGGTGGCTGACAGAGGGCAAGCCTTGGACATATGTGGCACATTGTCAAGCACACAAGAGACTGTTTTTTGGATGTACCGTGTATTATGGGTAGTAGTGACGTGATGGACATTCCAATTGGCACATTTCCTACATTATTATATGTCTTGCGGCCAGTCAGAATGAGTCGTAAGTCACTTGACTCGAATGGAGAAATTAGGAGTTGAATCTGATGACAGAGATCTGCTATCAATGTTTTTATACGGTAGAAACTAAAGGAACATTGACCTCTACATAACAAAATAAATTGCTCTTATAGGTAGACTGTAAAACATATCAGCATTTTGTGAGGTGAATATACAGAATTATGTGTTAGACTGCTCATTTTTGCAGGTTTCTCCTGATTATAAAAAACTGACATACAACACATTATGACTGGCTGGGAAACATTTTCTGACAAAAACTTCCTGGGAATCCACACTGCTGTAACCTATGGTTTGAACACACAGAAAACTGCACAAAGAGCTCATTGTAGAAAAGTAAAGTAGGTTAAACTATGGCATCTACTGAAGCCTCCAGACTGGAGTGGAGTTGTTTTGGTGATTGACGAGTGCTGACTTCATACACTAGTTGTATGATAACCAGAGTGATCTACTGTGTCACATTAGTGATTGAGTGAAAACTATGAGTGACATAAATTGACAATTGACCTTTTCAGAAATGCACAGCAATCGGCATGAATCGTCTTGTCCCAACAGTGTCTGGGGAGTTTCCCAAACCATCCTTAAACTGGCACAGAGAAAGAAATTGTAAGGCAGAGATGTCAAAGTGTTTTCAACAAAAAGTCAGAAAATAGGAATGGGATTATAAGATAGCTAGTGGAATTCCAAGAACTGAAAAGATCCCACAGGCAGTGCCATCATCATCATCACTGAACGTAACTAAGTTTATTTTCTAGATCTAACTCTAAATCACGAACAGTTACCCTCTTACATTAGTCTTTCTTTCTAAGATCATGGACCAATGAGTTGGTAGCCTGATTTTCCATCAACAACTCTTACGTGACTACTCAACTGCATGGTGTCAGGTGTGAAGAACTAAGCCCCATGAAATTCCATCTCAATCTTCAAACAGCCGCCAAACAGCAGTTTGGCTCTTATCCAAAGCATGCGCAAAATTTTATCAATTTTCTGGTGTCACTGATATTGTGCAGGACTTGTATCACATAAAAATTACTGTACAACGTGATTGGCTTGTGGACTCAGCGAAAGTCGGCAGTTGATCAGCCAAAAGTAGAAAAGTCGGCGACAACCAAAAGAGCTGGAATTCTGACTAAAGTCGCCAGTTTGATATCCCTCAGTATGTATGCACTTCTTTGAAGAAAACAAGTGTTGCTACTACTCATCACATTAAATTTTCTTTCTCCTGAACATTTTGAAACTGCCCAACTAAGTTTGGCCAGGCCTTTAACTTGGCCAGTCTTCAGAGACCAAAAAGTACTAGGTCTGTCACAACAGTCAGAACACAACTTTCTAGAATATGACTTGAGAGATAAGTTTCATTTCATTACTGAAAAGGTCAGTACCGCCAGAGGACGGGGCGTGTTGAATTAATAACAATTATAATAGTGTGCAGAGTATGTACTACTTTAGATATGGGGTTATGATTACATATTGTAATTATAACAGAGTGTAAGAAATGATTAAGAGTCACATTTATAACCAAGTGCAGAGTAACTTGCCACATTAGCCATAGATGATGATTATATATCACATTAACAATGTGCAGGTTAATATGTCACATTGAGATGATCATGAGTCACATTTATGATGGAGCCCAGAGTAAGTGTCACATTAGTGATGAGTGATAACTACATGTATGTCACATTTAGGCTGGAAAAACACAAGATAAAGAGTAGCCATCCTACGTTCAGCAAACTATGGCCAGCCTCTACAAAAACCTTCCTGATAATTTTGCACTGCTCACAGCAATCTCTTATGAACTGCTTCACTGTTATACTAATGTTGCAGTCCTGTGTTAAGCATCAGCGATACGGTCAAACTCCCCTGCTCCATCCACCCAATACTTCCCTAACCAAAACTCAGTCCCGCCCATTGTCACAGATAAATGATGTAATTTTGCAGATAAATGACGTAACGCAAGCCAGCTGGCATCACATCCTGTAACTATCCTACAGGCAATCAAAAGCACTGACCACTGTTATTCTATGTCACACTAATTGTGGATGAACAGGCAGATTATGCACCTGATTTGGGCTCTCACCGCTGGATCATCTGCCAATCATCAGTGTGCAGCATCTAATGACAGATGCAAAACGCTAATCAATCATTGAAACAAAAGGGCTAACTTCTATTCATAAACCCTTCATAGATCGATGGAATGGGTTGGGTTGAGTTTTATTTAATGACTCCTAAGCACAACTGCGACTTAACTGTCTCTTATGGAGATGTGCTATACAGAAATCAACAATCTGATCTTTTATCAACTGGCTTTGTTCCACCAACATTGCCTAATGTTGACATGCTAATTTCCTCAATAAAACCACTGAATTCTGTTTAAAAAAAAGTGCCACAAGAAATGAACAGACTTGATTTCTTACAAACTGGCTCATGGACTTATGAATCCTGCAGAAATGGTGTAGGGTAGTGAAGACATGTTCATATCAAGACAGCTTATTGAAGACCCTGTATCGCAGTATGACGATGGGTTGAAAACAGCTCTATGATGACTCTGGCCCGCAATACTTCAGCTTATATAACCATTTCTTTTTCTCCTCTTCAGGTGGTTCCACAGTGCCTGCCTAGCAACAGACAAGGGCTCTCATTTCGTCCAAGACACCATTTATTTGGTCTGAATACTATGTGCTATGAGGAAACAAAAACACTGTTCAAACCATTGTATCTTCTTGTTTTCCCTGGTTTGATTTTCACAAGTCTTCTTATGACAGCTACTCCTTATGCTGAGTATCTCTAACTGAATAACACAGCACAAAGGATGAGTCACATCAGTGGCGTGTGTCACATGAACTTTTATAATAAACCTACAGAGTATATGTCAGCAAAATGAAGAAATGAGTGAACGCATATGCAACGCATCAGGGACGAGAATCATTTGTGTCTTTGACAAGCAGCAAATAAGAGCAGTAAAAATGAAGATAAAAAAAATAAATACAAATCACAACAATGTCTCTGAGCTCTGAATCTTGCATCACAACCTGGAACTTGTAGCACAAAAACCAGCATCTCAATCAAAAGCATCAAAATGAGGATGAGAGATGGGCAGATCAGCCTATGGCAAGAAATCAACGGAGCCACCAAGCTTCATTCCTCTACTGGTCTTGAGTAAACAAAAGATCACATATAATAATTATAATATAACACAAAAACTGTGCAGGAAATTGCCAGGCCTGGCAAAACATGTACATATAAAAGCAAAGAGAACAAAACAACAACAACAAAAACCTGGGTGGACCTTGTTTTTCATAATCCTGAAAGTGTCAGTGAAAACTCCGACAGGAAACTGAGTTTTTGCAGTAAAAGTTAACTTCATATTCTAGAAATGACAGCTTTGGCCTAAAGAGAGACACGTTTGCTCACGACATGCTTATTGTATAGTATTTAAAGAGAAATCCAAACACAATATAGAAAGGGCAACTCTTGGATTAAACTGGCCTCTTTGCACTTCTAGTGTTGAAAACAAATTTTACATTTTGTCTGTTCATGGTGATGGAGATTCCAGGCATGGCTAGCTATAGTACTAAATATTCTGACAGTCAAATGTCTCCAGACCTAGCATGCATTACTGGTTCCACTTGATCAAATATGTCAGAAAGCCCTCTAGTCTACTCCAATTGTTTCCAAGCAATCATTCCCTTATCCCCGAAAGCTATTTTTAACTGGCTCATTTGCTCAAATGCCAGCAAATCTTGCATTATGGGTTTAAACAATACGTGTATTTTTTTCCTTGTGAAGTCATCAATTTACTGTTTCTAACACCATCAGATCTGAAATAATTAGTTAATCAAGTTTTCAATAAGGTGACAAGATAAATGCTTGGGTTTTTTTGGCCATTAATTTTTTTTTTGTTTAACAACATTATAATCTGAAATGGCCACATCAAATAAGATCTGAGTGGTCGATGGCAGTGAGCAGAGTCAGATGTGTTTACATGTCCAACATCTTGGTAATAACTATCAGTAATGAAAGATGGAGCATTTACAAACAGCTCATCAAAACAATGTCTTCAGCCAATGAGCCTGTTTTACATAGCCCTCCCATGTTGAAATTGCTGTTGCTTCTTTCCTGAGCAACGTCATCGCTGCTGTACACCTATGGATCATTTGAGTAGTTTTAAGCTAGAGTGAAAAAACTACAGTGGAATACGGATGAGTCGATGATGGTGTTGGAGGAAAAATAGGATCGACTCATCCGAAGTTCGACTCATCCGTATGTCACTAACGATTACAAAACTATAATTTAATAGGTACTACTTATTTGGAATGACACATTGTCGGGCATTATAATGGTTAGTTCCCCTTATGCATTCTTTCACCGAGCATCAGCTTTGATCTCTTCCATTCCTTTACGGTGAGATTGACCAAGATTTGGGTTGAATTTATTGTAACACATGTATTATTATCGACGCCCGTTGTCATCGGCCGTTTAAGTTTCACTGTCACATAAACTGACGATGTCTACCGCTCCCAAGCCTGCCTCCTGAACATTCATTTTCAACTCAACACGATCGCCGCACGCAGCTTCGTCACCCTCCAACACTTCTCCCACCGCTTCATGTTATGAAATGCTGTACATGTATTACCTCTACACTAGGCCTTTTTCAAGATGAGAACATTACATGCGATGAATTTATCTGCGGGCGGGACGGGGAGGGTGCAGTAACTCATTGTTCTCGTTTTGACCGCAACAGCTTAGTGAAAAAGTGTTTAGGTCTAATCGGCCAAATCACAAGTAAAAATATGAGAGCGGGTAGGGGGAGGGGGGAGTTTTTTGTTGTTTTTTTTTACAAAACTACTTGCCATCCTCTAGTCCGGCCAGCAAGTTCCCCGCGATGAGAAGAACAACGGCCGACTTCCCAGGGTTTTCTGGGGGTAACGTCTACGTGTGAACCACGGTTCAGCCAGAGAATTTCCCACATCAAAGATGCTCGCCGACACTACGTTCCCTACCCCACTTATGCAAATTTGCATGACACTTTCGCAGCGGGAAGGGGAAGTGCGGTGTGAGTATGAAGCATATACAGTTGACAGGGAAGATCGTGGATTAGGTGTGAAAAGGAGGAGGAGACAATGGCCGGTCGGCCTCTGATCACATAGTCTGAGAGAGGATTTAGTCCTGTTGAGTGAATCAGTTTGACAGTTCAAGTTAACTTATAGTCGTGCTGTCGCGTGATGGGAGAAGCATAAATGTGTTGAGATGAACTGCCGCACAAGCTGGGATTAGTTACATCGACTCAAGCATTGCTTTTTCCTTTGATCTTATAAGTTCGGGGACAGGAGAAAAAGATCGACTCATTAGTGAATACGGATGAGTTGACGTTGATTCATCAGTATGATTTTTAGTACAAGTAAAGAAGCGCCGAGACCCGTTCCAAGAGAAAAGATTGACTCATTTGAAAGTCGACTCATGAGGGTTCGACTCGGGTGTAGTCGACTGTATTTCACGGGTGTAGTCGACTGTATTTCACGGGTGTAGTCGACTGTATTTCACAGTTTAGTTGTTGTGGAATGGTGATAAAAATCATCATGTGCTTATATGTTTGTATGGTATGTAACATTAACTTCAATTGTTATGGCCAGTTCCTATGGAATTCTCCCTATACACATGGTGTCTAAGTTTTTTCCTTGCTGTCTGTGACTAGAAAACGGCTTCATCCTTATACAAACATCGCTGTCGGTTTTTTGTTCCCGATTCGCATAGCCACCATTGTTTCAAACATATGCATGTTTTCATTATTCAAAATGGTTTAAACTTCACAGAGGACATAGAGAAGAGACAATTTTTACATATCCCATGATAAAACAGCTTTGCCTAGTTTGTGGAAAGTGAACAGCAATGACAATATGACTTCTACAGTGTTGGAGAGGACATTTTGTCACAGCTACTCCATATTTCATGTTTTCAAAGTACTTAGAACCCTTTGATTTCTTAAATACTTTCTCAAATACTACCTGTCTATTACCCGTTTATTTCTAGAACCTATGCAATAAATGATGTAACTGACTTGAAGATACAAAGAATAAAACATAACCATTTGAAAAGAAAAAAGTAATTAAAATGAATAAAATAAAATAAGAAGCCATTACCCATACACATTTTTGTAGCAATGAGATGAAATGTATATTGAGAAGAAAAAAAAAGAGAAACCAGAACCTTCTAGTCCACGCCGATGACACGGATAGAAGCATATAGCTGATACACGCACGTCTACTGCAAAGACAAGCATGGCACACAAGCTCCTCAGGGGAAACAAACAAGTTGGCAAAAAGCACATACAAAACATCATACGCACATAAACTGCTACATTCAACCAACCACACACACACACACACAATCTCTTGAGCACTCAGCACAAATTTCTTCTCTGATTTGTATCAATCTACAAAATCTACAAATCTACAAAAGACAACCGAAAACACACAAAATATTTCGTACATTGTTAGAAACTTGAAAAACAACAACAACAACAACAAAGCATGTCATGTTCAACTGGCAGCATGGAAAAAGCAACGTGGAAAAAAAAAAAGATGACATGTAACCTTATATGTCTCGCGCCCAGGGCAAATGAGTAGGAAGTTGCACCGGCAGATTTGGAGTTACGGCTGTTTCTAACTATTTCCCAACTGATTTACCACACTTTTTTAAAATTTGTTTTCCATATGACAAAATTCAACCTTCTCTAATCTGAAAACAAAAATTTGGTATCTGAGTCAGAAAATAGTTAAAAACGGCCGTAAGTCGCGAACGACTCCCGATCCATTTGCCCTGGGTGCAAGACATATGGAATTCAACATAAAATACAATATCCCTGACCAAAACAATCAATGTTGTGCTATTGTTCTGTATTGTTTTTTTCCTTGATAGATTCTACAATATTCTATATATGTCTTTCAACCTCCTGGAGGAGGTTATCTTGAGACAATATTCTGCTAAAAGCACACCATGAATTAAAGTAAATGAAATTACAATTTACAAAGCAATCACATATTTAATATTAACATTCTCTAACAAAATTCCACCTTCAGTTACAAGATGAAATTTTCTTTACAATTGCAAATAGTAACTACTATATCTCACAGACAAGCATAAAATTCCACAATTTGAAGATTTTTTTGATGTGTATTTTATACATTTTTTGAATTACACTCCTTTCACGCTTTCTACATATACGGGTGTTTTCTCAGATAAATATTCTGAGAAAGTTCACCTCAAGAATGTAAAACTTAAAAGCCAAACCAAAATAATGCATCTGGTATCATGACAAGAAACAATACAGAACTGCTACATCAATTAAAAAATATATCTATGTATATATATGATTACAACACTGCTGGTGAATGAAACAAAACTGGTTTGTTTTTTTTTAAAAATAGGGGGAAAAAAAACACAAGTCTTATCATTTTCCGATTTCTGACTCTCAGATCATTTGCCAGTTATTTTCTTATACCACTTTTTTGTTGTTTTCATGGAGGAAAGAAAAAAATAGATAAAAAAAAAAAAATTCCAAGCAAGAAGACTCCAATGTACAGCAAGACAATAAAGCTGGATGGATTAAACAACTTTTGTCAGACATAGATGATTGTCACCATTTCCTTAGAAATCTTGGGCCTAATCATATAACCATAGCACAGACATTCTCCATGCCCACTACTATCTTACATCCAAGTTTCATCCCCTAGTGCTTGATATATAGTCATTGATTTTTTTTTGATTTTTTTTTGAAACTGCACAACTTGAACCTTTGAACTCTGATTTTCTCAACCAGCCATATCACTGACTTCAGAAAGTTTGTTTGCTTTTCTCCGTTTCTGGAGCGGCTAGGGTTGCATGGTCATAAGCTCCAAACAAGCAAAATCATAAAGCACACACAACTTGAATATACTCCGGGGGTTTTTTCCCTCTCTAATAGTACCCAATATGGTTCGGTCATCTTATATTATGGGCAGTGTAACAGTAGGTTTTGGCACAAGAGCCACGTAACTTTCCAGAAGAAAAATATTTCAGATCTGGCACTGGGAACATATCTTGTACCACTCACCCAAAACCAAAGGGTCATGTATTAAGTTACTACAATGTACTCTAAAGTATCAGATGACAATCTGCCTTTAGGCTAATCTTCCTTGCTCTCTGAAGTCTCTGTGGTGAAGCATGCATTTAATGATGTTGAAGGTCAGGACTCGAGAAGCAGCCAGGATGACAAAGTATCACTAAGGCCTGAGTGCGGCTGGACTTCAACACACACAGACCCGCCATCAGATGTAGTTATGGCCTTAGACCCATGTTTCCAGAAAAAAAATTCAGCAGCCAGTGTGTTTTCTTGACAATAAAACACTAAATTTATTATTTCCACAGACTTGTTTTGTTGCCTACAATTAAATCTATATAACATTTCATGTTTTCTGTCAGTCCTATGGTAATGGGGGGAGAGAGAGGATTCAGTACATAGCTATGATACTTTGCACCAAAAACATCAGCTTTGATCATGTCTGCATTGATTTGTAAGTATGGAAGCTGTAGCAGTATTTTCCTTATGTTTTAACAATATATTTTGAATACAATACCCACAATGTCATAGCGCAGTATTTATCAAATATCTCTTGAAGTCAGGGATGCACTTCGATATCAGAAACACTTGTGACACCATTTTGGCAAGCATTCCACCAGACAGTTGAAATTCATAGATAACTCAGCACTGCATGAAATAATTACATTACAACATACAAAGTTCTAGAAAAAATATATATATGTATTTTCTGATAAATAACAATGACAAAAAATTCAAAAACAAAAGAGTTTTGTTTTTTCATCTTGTCGTCCTACTGGAACAGAGAAATGTGGCGATGATACTAATCACATCATGAAAATGGTTTTTAACAATGTTTCAGCTTACTTCACAATCACATTTTATGCTCGTAAATGAATGACAGATAAAGAAAATGTCATGATCACTTAACATTAAGTGGTTATAAAATACAATCTGAACATGGTTCAACACGAACTCTTGAAAAAAATAAGTGGGATTTCACAGGATATAGAGATGACTAAATGCCACATAAGATTTGCACATGTACACATGACATTTCTGCAACATAGCATGAGAATGAATGACCATGTATGAGCTTAAAGTTATATTTCACAACAAAAACTGCTGGTGAGTTGTCGACTTTGTGCGATCATTACATAACACGTCCGACAGCATTTCGTCAGTCATTCCATGATTATCAAAGTCAATTTGTTTTTGTTTTGTTGAGGTTTTGAGTAACAATGCTAGCCATGACCACCACTACACAAGGAACCTAATGACAAAAAGCGCTTGCTACAACATCTGAACATTGTTTCAATATCATCTGCCACATAGACATCACAGACATTGCAAGCCGCCTTTGTGCACAGTAAATTTGCACATGTTTTCAAGACAGTTACCCTGACTTGGGCCATAATGGAGTAATCCCTTCTGATTTGTAGAAGATACGGTTCACTTATCAACTGAAGTCCTAAGTGCTAGGTCAGTGCTTCAGCATGGGCAAACACCATCAACAACGATGTAAATAATGACCTATGTGTCATATGATGATATACCAGTCAATACTGGCCACACACAGTGCCTTGGCATTACAAACACAAACAGAGAGCTACTATAGACTGTGTACACATATGAAAACCATTGGGCACACTAAAAAAAAAGATAGAAAAAAAAGAAAGAAAAGAAAAGAAAAGACTATCTAATTTCTACAAAAAGTCTGTGAGAATGGAAGGACTCACTTTGGTTTAGTGCAAACACATTCTGATGACCAGTGCAGCCAGACAACAACCTGGCACATTCCATGACTCCAAGTCAAGACTTGCAATGCAATGAATCTTTTCTGCTGACTCTTTGTGTCATTCTGTTTACTCCATCTTTCAACATTGCAGGAAAAAAACAAAAAAACAAAAACAAAAACAAAATGGTAAATAAAATATACAAAAATGTCAGGCCCACCGTTTTGGTGTAAGTGAAGCACATGTAAAATACATGTGCATTTCGCGGAAACTGACCTTTCTCTGTGCATCAGCAGATGCAATGAAATGTGCATAATAACAAAGTAGTAGTAGTACAAAAGAACAACGTTTACGGACTAGATGTACTTTTCTGACTGTGGCCCTCTCCCTGTGTGGTGCAACTCTCCCCAGGAACCGGCGAAGAAGTCCCTGAACCAGCATTTTTGTGTGTATTATCCTCGGTCTTCTTATCCAGCTCTTCTTCCTCTTCATCTTCGTCATCATCCTCTTCTGCCATTAGTTTTTTCGCTAACTGAACAGCCTGGAACTCATTGTAGTGCATTTTTCTCTTCAACAGGAATGCCTTTCTCCGTTCTGTCGACAAAACAATTTAACTTTCAGCACACTGCACACTAAATTATACAATGCAAAAACATGACCTGTGATATTACTACTTTTCCCTATAAAATAACCAATCTTTCAAAAATGCATTCACATTTCCTTAAATTCCCAATAAAATGGGACACTGTATTCAAACCTTCTGTTGTTTTAATTATAATTTAGGCTACTATCTGAGAGTCTGACGAATTGGAGTGTATATAATTTTAAAATGGTGGTGCAACATCAATTTGTTGTGCCAGGCTTCTTTTTGTTTTTGCCTCAGATGAAATGTTGCAGTTATTGTAAACCCACTGACATACGAGTTAGAGGCTGATGGCTTCTTAAATCTGAGATTCTAACAATTAAAGAGACAAGATCGTTAGGGCCCCTCTGGTCATCTCGTTATTTTCTGTAACTGACCGTAAACCGGGTGTGACGTCATTCTTCCCAAGGGCACCCTAACGGGACCCTTGAGTGGGCCTATTCAATATGTAAACAATGGTATATTGTGTGGTTGTGAACTGTCCGTTGCAGGACAGTCGGGCGTCTACCAGGCAAAGATGAGCTACAACCACATCGTACAAAATATTAATAATCTTTAAAGCAAAGCCTGTATGCAACACTCGCATTTATTTATTCGTAGGACTCCTCGTTGAACTGTGATATTTCTCACCATGTCACTTAAACTTGGGGTTTATCGGCCCCAGATTGGTCAAATTATCGCCACAATAAGTATGCGCAGCTAATAGGAAGCTTAACGTAATAAAAGAGTGAGTAACTCCATGCCCAAACTTGAAATTCTGTTAAACAGAAGAGAAGAACAGAAATCAAGGGCCACATGGCCCACTCAAGTCCTCTGAAGTGGTCCAAAACTACAATCAAAAGAATGACGATTGGGAGAAGAGTATCAAATAGATGTAGTCTCTTTATATATCTGAAAAACAACACAGACTCCCCTGACCACTTGACCCACTCAGCAAGTTTGGCATTGACCAGCAATCAAGCTATTGAGAGCAGAAGTGAGCAATACTTGCTATGAATGGAATAAGGTGGCCTAAGTATCTATTAGTTTATATATCAGATAGCTCTCTTGTACTCTCATTTAATGCCACCATTAAATCACATATAATATTCTTTTGTAGTCACTGCTTCCCCGTCAGCATCAGCCGGTCTGATCTAATAAGAATGATCTAAGTCCATATGGTCAGTGGGATGATATCTTGCATTTTACACTGAGATCCTGTAACATGAACATAAATACACCCCTACATGAAGTGGTTTGGTCCAAGCAGTTGTGTAAGGCTATGAATACATCTGTAATGGAAATAGTCTATGTGGCGAAGGATGATAAAAGTGACATCCATATGAAATTGACATGTCTTTAAGAGTGCAACCCCTTCTCATTGGCTCATTGCAAATATAATCATATTAGAAGTATGGGTGGAGTTAGGGGACGGATCAGAGGAAGACATTGGTCAGTAAGGTGGTTCGATGTAGGCCTGCACTGTGTCACTCCGAAGCCAAGGTGGGGTCAAAACAACACCCTGAGGCTAAGTACTAGCGCCGAGGGATGTCACTTTTATCATTCCTCCTTTACTAGTCAGTGTCTCATGTTGCCATTCGATCTGAAGCCTTGTTTTGTGAGTTATGCAGTTTCATAGTACAAAGATGTATGGGAAGTATGACGTCACAAGAAGATTGACATTAATGGCGTAGAGAGCTGGTGAAAGAAATGCAAAACCACGAGTTGACTTGTTTTGCAAAATAAACACATTAACAGTGATTTTTCACAAAAATAACACTGCTAAAACATTTTTGGCTATCAGAAGTTTATTTTCTACAGAATCTAGCATAAGTTCTCCGTGACATTGCACTACCACTTTAAGTTCTTTTTTCTTTGTCAACATCGTAAAATGGCAAACAGATTTAGATTTACAAATTCAACTCCGGCCACATGTCTGTAAGAAGTACCCTAATTTAAATACAACTAATGTTCAGCAACATAAAAATCACACTCTAAAACAATGCCGACTACACGAATATTGTTTCTCCTTTTCATATACATTAGCAAACATATAACAACAAAACTTGTGAGTTATATTATTATCTTGCCTCAGATATGAGGATAATATCTTTACTCACTTCTTTCTTCTTCTGTTTCATTTTCTGGTGCATCTTCATCATCATCATCATCATCATCATCCTCATCATCCTCTCCTTTCTCATCGTAGAAGTGCCGCTCACCAGTACTGCCTTCACCTCCCTTTTCCAATCTGAAAAATTGATAAATTTATGATAAATCCTGAGATGTATACATGACGAAAATATGACAAAAACATATATTGCCTGCTAATTATTACAACTGTTATATCAATGTCTCAATAAAAAAATGTTACAAATCAATGAAACAGTTTTCCAAAAATTATATAGTTATACATTGCTGCGTCTCATTGTTACTGAAACTTACAAGCACAGAATGTTCACTTCAATTAATGATCAAACAAAAAGGTGTCTCATATTGCTATAAATTTCTCAAACTTATCCAACGAGATGGTTACTGCCATGTGACCTCTGTCAAAACAGGTTCAATCTACCTGGAATAATGTACCGCCAACAGCATTTCCGACAAACAAGCATTAAACCTGCTTACAAGACCAATCCATATCCAGTGATTTTATCACAACAAAAACCTGTCTGTTGCAAGACATATAAAATAAATCACCACTGTATGACTACTTTTGATCTTTTTTTTCTTCATTGAAAGGGTTTCTCACAACTTAATAAAGATAGCAATTTAAAAAAAAATAGTGCCAGGGATGATAAAATACTGTCACTAAAAAAAAAAATGGAAATTTTACCATTCCCACCCCCTCTCCCCCTTTTATCAGGTGCTGTTCAGTGACATAAGACATTAAATTTTTTTTAAAATTTTAAAAATTCTAGGCCTTTTGTCAAGTTTGCAAATTTTCTCAGGAATCTTGAGACTGTGATACTTTACATGCAAGGAGGAAAAGAAAAAAAAAAAAAAATTTGAATAAAAGCAGACAAAGAAAAAACAAAAAAAAAGAGACCTAAACATTGCCGTCCTCATAATTATCTTGATGCACTTGATATGCGTATATAGATTTAGATCTAGCTCAGGAACCACTGCCCTTTACATAACACTACTCTTTCTAAGATCATAGCCATATTATTTGTTGTTTTTCGATACTTTGATGTGTTGATTTTCCATCAACGATTCCTATGTGACAGCTCGACTGTATATTGTCAGGTGTAAGGAATCAAGCACTATAAACTTTGATCTTGACCTTCAAACAGATGCCAAACGCCAATTCCACTTGCACCCAGAGCGTAGACAAATTTTTATCGTATTTCCGCAGCTATTGTGCGAGACTTGTATCATACTGAAAATCTGTATAAAACTGCAGTTGGTTAGTAGACTAACCAAAAGTCAGCAGCTCATTGGCCAAAACTAGAAAAGTTGGCAATGATCATTGTGGTGAAGAAGCTAAAGACAGTGCACAAACACACACACACAAACATACAAACATGCACGCACACATGCACATTCACAAGCATATGTACACACATCCATATACACAAATAAAGAAAAATGATCACAGAAGTAGTTACCTCTGCGCCAACTGTGTTGCATCTAACTCTCCAACTGAACTGACGCTCCCTTTCCTCTCTAAATTCACATCATCATCATTGTCCGACAAGAACGCTCGGTTGTAAGGTGTAGGGGGCTCGTCTACTTTCATGAAACCATAATCTTTGTCAGGCGGATGGTGTGTCGCAAGGATATTCATCTCATCCCATTCTATCTCTTTTTTACTGAAATCAACATACATATGACATGGTGAAGAAAGAAACAAGAGAATGGAATGAAAACATCATGATTTCAACAATTTGCAGTCTTATGATCAGGACTAGTTCCAACTACTGAATCGGCAGCAAATTTTTCACTGAGTATTACATGTACAGTATAATCCACATATATCAACATCACTTATAAACCAGCATTCTTCTTATACTGACAAACTTTTTGGATCCTATTTTTCTCCTCTATGTTATTAATAAATAACCCCCCCACTAAATCAACATTATTTTGCCAACGTTCCTCTTTTATATCAACATTCGTTTTTGTCTCCTACATTCTGAATACAAACAGTGTCAAGTTGCGCTCTCATCAGACAAAGTTCATTGTTAAGGTAGGCAAATGTGATTAATGTTTTTTCACACATTTCACTTGTCTGCACAGCCCGATGCCATATTGTTGCAAGGCATGCATGCTTTGTTGCAAACAGCATTATTATGCTGTGAACAGCATTAAAATTACTGGGCCTATAAGGTCTATTATCAATGCTGCCCAAATAAGACTAATAGACACATAAGGTGCCACGTTTGCGCATTTCATCCTGCTGAAATCTCTTTTAATGGCCGCACGGTGCTGTTTTCTCATACCACTAGCTCAGTCGGTCTGTAGCACAGAAGACAAGTTCACAATACTGGAGACAAAAAAAAGAAAGGACTCTGACCCTAATCTAGTTCCCTCAAACCTTTTCTCTATTATTATCCCCTGCATGAAGCATAATTATCAGAGATCATGCTGGACATCAAACACATAACTGTACACTATTTTTCTATCACCAACTGATTTCCCTTGCCCAAGTAGTCTTTATCTATATCAACTTTCTCTTGTATCGACATCATTTTACTGGTCTCAACAAGTCGATATGTCCGGATTGCACTGCATGTAAGTAATTAGAATTTGATCTAGGTCACTGAACAACACCAAACATGTTTTTTTTCTATATGTTTTATCACTATATCAATCACTTAGCAACATTTAAAAACAAAAGTAAAGAAAAATATAAATAGGATATATCTTTTAGAATTTTTATCATACATCTTATTCTCTGAGTCAGATGTTTACTAACCCCAGTGTTGAGAAATTGTCTGAAAAAAAAGTTAACCAGAAACTTAGGAGACATCAAACCTAAAACAGTGCTTTTAATTAAAATATGAACTTAGAACATCTGAGGTGCTGCTACGTTTCATTTTAATTAAGATATAAACATGTATAATGCTCAGAAATTATTATCTACCTACAAAAAAGCGTAACATTTGAAGCACGGAACATTTGCCAAGATCCCAATTTTGAAACAACTTAAATAAAGTGAAATGAAATTTAAATATCATTTTTAACCAACTTTTAAAACGCTACGGAGTTGATGATAACAAGTTACAATCACCAAATCTTCAGTCTGATCTTACAACGTCACAGGTAGCCTAGAAATCTTGTGTTTTCATTACAGCTGTGGTCAATCACAGAAAATTATGCTTAGTTGAGTTGCCCAAAGTCACACAGTCTCATGACATCAAAGTCTGTACTGCTATTCATACTGTCTTTTTATCACTGAGAAATTGACACAAAATTGTGATGAGCAGATGTTTCCAATCTGAACATAACCATTTTGCACTGCACTAATTGGCATTTATATGACAGCTGCATGTTGTTTCTCTTATTAAATTTATTATTTCTATTTAACTATTCTAAATGTTCTAAAACTGGGAACTGCAAATTTACACTAATCTTCAAGTTGATTAAAATGAAATAAAATGGCTTTAGGGCAAGTCAAACATCTGAAAAAAAAGTAAAGGAACAAACAAAGGTGGAGAGGTCGAACAATTCCAACTGTATTTTAATACCACTCACCCCTGCTCCTTCTTCCTGAAGATAAATTTCAACAAGAAAATTCCTCCTTTACAAACAAAGTTCCTAATAATAATATGATGCACCTCCTTCTGGCCCATTTTGATGACTCAGCTATAGTGCAAGCTACTTTTCAGCTATGACAAGCTTTCTTTGGTGCTATAGGATAAGGACAATCAATAATGGCCAGGTTTAATCATGAATTATTGAATTCCTTTTATGCTAGGTCTATACTAGTATAGAGTTGTATTATGTGATTATGTATGTGAGCATGTCTCGAATCGTATCTGTATACCATGGTATGAATTTGTGTGTATG
>JBCEWB010706320.1:0-17120 GCA_039654565.1 Peronia peronii | reverse complement strand
ATAGATAGATAGATAGATAGATAGATAGATAGATAGATAGATAGATAGATAGATAGATAGATAGATAGATAGGGTCAAATTTAATGACTGTGTCAGCCGATGAAAAACAAGCATTCATATATGAACGACGGTCCGTGTTTTTTATTTTTTTCCCTTGGACAAAAGCAACGAGATCTTAAAGCGTTTTCTTAGATTAGTCACTAAAAGATTATTCACTCTATTCAAAGGATTCTTCTGTTGCATTGTATTGGTTTGGTGTGAACGGCACATTAACCACATTACGGCTATATTGCGCCAAACAGATAACAAGGAGTTGAAAAAACGTGTTTCAAAATCTATATTAACCGTTATCAAACAATGAAAAAGCAAACAGCAGCTATCAAAATCATATAGATCAAACACGAGCATAGTAAAGATTAAAAAACAAAATTTTTCTTTTAAAATTTAAAATCACCTTTTCTCCTCTTATTTGAAACATGAATAACCGGGAATTATGAAAGAGAAAAAAAGTCACCAAAAGATCAAAGGCGATTTTTCCATCTTTGTATTGTTTGTAATGTATTATATCTCTTATACTTAATAATAATAATAATAGAGAGCATTTATATAGCGCTTGTCCCCGTACAGTACAGGCTCTGAGCGCTTTACAATCTATTATTACCCCGACAGACCCAAAGAAGACATTCATGAACGTTCTCAGCTTCTTGGGAAGCATACAAGGCGGCTGCCTGTTAGACGCTCAAATCCTTATCAATCTAACAATATCAAGGGAAGTAATTTATCAGGCTGAAAAAAAAAAAGGAAGGGGGCTGATTTTGGACATGACTCCGTTGTTTGACAGCCACATTTCTGAAAGGAGAGTTAAGGCAGACACAAAATTAATCTTAGATCTTAATTTTAACTAGGTCATCGGCCATCTGATTTCTAAATTTACTGTTTGAGCTATACTAGATCTTATCTTACCTGTTCCTTGACCTCTGCCGATGTCGTAAAGACATCCTTGAAGTCGAGGTCATTGACCGCCTTCAACTCTCTCTGGTTTCCATTGCTCTTGGAGAATCAGAAAATCTCATTCCTGTCCATTCTCGGTCGTTGTCTTCCGATCTCATGCTTTTGTCTTCCTCGTCTGCGGCTGCTTTTGCAACTGTGCCATGTAAGATGTTTTTTGCAAGTCTGACGGTCTAACTGCATGTATGAAGTCTAGATCTAGATGTACAGTCAAGGCAGCGCCCCTGGTTATTTTTTTTTCCTCTCAAAACTCTTGCCCATGGCCTTGGGTCATGTCACAGTCAGACCACATGACTATTTTTTTTTTTTAGTGGTCTGGCCAAATTCCTCTTTAGCTGTTTCCTGATATTTATAACATGTATTCTATTACTGAAAATTGTGTTTGTCGAAAATGCGATGAATGACATGGACACTGAAGGGTATGAATGCCTACACTGACATTTTTATTCTACTGAATTTGCCATTACAGAGCCGGACATAGGAAAATGTTTTGACGAACTAAAAGCTAAGATTGAGGATGTTGTAAATAAAGACGGGACACTGCGAGATAAGATGTGTGGCTGGGCTGTCCAGCATGCTATCTGTGTGGTCAGACTCACTGACCGTCTTCCTAACAGTGAAGAAAGCGTGCGCATCTTTCGGTTGATGGAAAAGTACATTGTGGACCGTGGCGAGGAAGGCGTAGTTTGTAGCTATAACAACAATGACATTTTGCGAAAAGCGAGGGAGGGTGACAACAACGCTGCAGGCTCCACCTACAAACAGTTTGGTGTCCAAGGATGGCTGTTTTATTCCATATGCTTGCTTATCATTCTTCTCGTCGGCAGGAAGTAGATCTATAAGAATAAAAGATATCTTAAGGGAGGCCAAGTCTTTACATTTGCTATACTGTTTCATCCAGTATTCTTATGCGTTTTCGATGATGTCCCCCTCCACACAGTATTGTATATATTTTCAGTATTGTACGTGCACATGTTATTTCAGCACTGTTCCATCCAGCATTGCATACATTCTTGACGCTGTTTCATTCACTACTGTATAAATATCTATATTTTTTAATACTATTTCAACCAGTTATTTGTTTGTTTGTTTGTTTTTTTGCTGTTGTTGTTTTTTGTTTTGTTTTAAACCATGGAGTCTTAACTCTGTTCCACTATTTTTATAGGGCTTGTCTATAAGCATAAAATTTGTTAAGAGTGCGGCCTTTAGGGTAACTAAATTGACACTAGAGTATAAAACTATAAGACATTTCATTGTACATCCTTAATTTTTTAAATTGTTTTATTTTTTTCAATTGTAGCAAATGTACGGGCGTGAAACTAACTTTACAATTTAGAGTGACAGAAGTACATGTAAATTATATTACAATTAAAATACATGCTCAGCCTGTGTGTATGTGTATGTGTGTTTATACTATGCATTGGCCTTTGACAGCAGTTAAAAGAAGGAAATTTTACTTATCCAAAACTTTGAATGTTATATCGTCATTGGAGAGAGGTCGCTAGATGCACTGATGTTCTTTTTACTGTTTGATTTGATGTTTGATACTACACTGTACAAAACGTACAGGGAGGGAAGCTATACTGTGAGAAAGTTCTGACTATCGTTATGGTACTAATGGAAGAGATCAGTTCAGTTCAGTAAAGGACAAAATCTGCAACTGGAGAAAAGATCTCGCCGCCTTTCCAACTGACTGATTGCACCGAGTTTACATGTCTTAGACAGAACGTCTCTTACCGAAAACTCGTGTTTCAGGAACTCACCATTTAGATTTTTGACACCTTTCTTTTAAAATACGTATACAATCAACAAAGAGCAGCATTTAGAGAATGAACTGATGCCATGTAGGCTCACTCATCGTGCTTAGTACGTTCCTATTTAGCCCCCTTCCTGTTATTAATTACATGTATTACTGAAAACTGGGTTTGTCGAAAATACGATGAATGGCATGGACGCTGAGGGGTTTGAATGCAAACACTGACATTTTTATTCTACTGAATTTGCCATTACAGAGCCGGACTCAGGAAAGTGTTTTGACGATCTAAAAGCTAAGATTATGGATGTTGTAAATAAGGACGGGACAGTGCGAGATAAGATGTGTGTCTGGAGAGAACAGCATGCCATCTGTGTGGCCAGACTCACTGGCCGCCTTCCTAACAGTGAAGAAAGGTCACGCATCTCTCATCTGATGGGAAAATACATTGTGGACCGTGGTGAGCAAGGCGTAGTTTGTAGTTATAATAAAGATGACATTTTGCGAAAAGCGAGGGAGGGTGACAACAACGCTACAGGCTCCACCTACAAACAGTTTGGTGTCCAAGGATGGCTGTTTTATTCCATATACATACTTGTCATATTTCTCGTTGGTAGGAAATAGATTTCTAGGAATAAAAGAAGGGACGTCAAGTCTTTACAGTTCCAATACTGTTTCATCCAGTATTCTTACATTTTCCCAATACTGTTCCATCCAATATGGCATATTTACGTATATGTATTTTCGATGCTGTTCCCTTCCATTCAGTATTGTATGTATTTTCAGTATTGTATGTGTACATGCTTTTTCAATACTGTTGCACCAGTACTATGTGTTATTTCATTACTGTACCATCCAGTATTGCATGTATTTTTGATGCCGTTTCATTCACTGCTGTATATAGGTCTATATTTTTAATACCATTTCATCAAGTTTTTATTTTATGTTGTTGGGTTTTTTTTGTTGTTGTTGTTTTCTTTTTGTCTTAACCATGGAGTGTTAACTCTGTTCCACTTTTGTATAGGGCTTGTTTATAAACATAAAATTTGTTAAGGGTGTGGCCTGTAGGGTAACTAAATCGAGACCAGAGTATAAGACCATAAGACATTTCATGTACATCTACTTTTAATTGTTTTTTTTTTTTTTTTTCATTTGTACCAAATGTACGGGCGTGAAACTAATTTTACAATTTAGAGTGACATATAAATTACATTACAACTAAAATGCATGCTCCGATTGTGTGTATGTATGTGTGTTTATACTATACATTAGCCGTTGACAGCATGAACAGGTTAAAGGTTAACTGAAATTTTACTTATCCAAACTTTTTAATGTGCCACTGTTACTGGAGAGAGGTCGCTAGATTTGAGTGCACTGATGTTCTTTTTACCTTTTGATTTGATGTTTGATACTACATTGTACAAAACATACACGGAGGGAAGCTATATTGTGAGAAAGTTCTGACTATCGTTATGGTGCTAGTGGAAGAGATCAGTTCAGTTCAGTAAAGGACAAAGTCTGCACTTGGAGAAAAGACTTCGCCGTCTATCCAGCCTATTGATCGCACTAAGCTACATGTCTTAGAACGTTTTTTCCTGAAAACTCTCGTGTTGCGGTCAACTCACCATTTAGATTTTTGACGCCTTCCTTTTAAAGTACATATACAATCAACAAAAGGCAGCATTTAGGGAATCAACTGAAGCCATGTACATGCATTACTTTGTAATATTGTAGAAATTATATTTGATTAATACAGTGTATGTAGGCAAAAATAATTCTCTCCCTTCTTCCGTCTTTCTCATGGCACTGTTTATGAAATAGAGCATCCGATCTCATATTAATAATTAGTTACCTACACAGAACAAGGGATTGTTGCTATGCTTTATCATTTATCATATGGAACATATGCATGGCAAACGTTTTTCATTCCTTTTTACTCGGCAACAATCAGTTTTTTATTGTTTGCGAGACAATCCTATACTGGTATCTGGACTGGATAATAGCAGTGATAGTTTCTTAATTTTCTATAAAGAAAGTATCGTGCTCTTATGTAAAGTGAGTCTTTTACTCTTATGTAAAGAAAATCTCTCTCTTCTATGAAAAAAGTCTCTTGCTCTCATGTATAGAAGTACATGTATCTTGCTTTAATGTAAAGCGATTTTTTTATTCTTATGTAAACCGAGTCACTTGCTGTCATATTAATTTAATTTTATGTAAAATGGATCCTTTACTCTTATTCTTATGTAAAGTGGGTCTCCTAGCCTGCTTCTTATGAAAAGAAAGTCTTTGGCTCTTATGTGAAATGAATCTCTTACTGTAATATGTAAAGAAAAATATCCTGTTTAATGGAAAGAACGTCTCTTTGTCTCCAGTAAGGAGAGTCTCTTATTTTTTTTAAAAATGATTTTATGTAAAGCGAGTGTTTTATGTAAAGTGAGTCATTTGCTCTCATGAAAGGTGAGTCCTTTACTCGTCTGTAAAGAAAATCTCTTACTCTTATTAAAAAAAAAAGTCTTTAATGTAAAAAAGTGTTTTACTCACAATAAAAATGCATGAGTAAGTACGTGTATTTGAATTCCTTGTAGAGTCAATTCAATTCAGAATAAATCCTCTGCGAACTGTCCAATTTGGTTTTGCGTTATCTTATGTTATTGCTCATTTATATAGCTTTGATGTCTTGTCCATTTTTGATACATGTATTCAATTCAGATAAACATAACAAAATGCTTATTAATGCATGTACTGCGTATAAATACAAGATGTATCCGCTTATTTCAAATGTCTGTTTTTATCCCTGATTTGTTCCCCTATGTCGTTTAATCTGTGGACTTTTTCACCAAACTTTATCTTCATCAAAATTCATCTTGGGTATTTTTCTCACATTTTTCCATGATGAGAACGGGAGACAAAAAAGAAAAGAAAATGAGGTGAGATTCGTTAGGTTATATAGTACATGTATTATTCTGACAGACAGTGATGCAAACTTGACTGAAAGAAACACATATATACAGATATGCAATTTTTTTTTATTAATCGCAAAATTCACATGATACCCTAAATATAAGGGGATAATACTGACAGCTCTATCTTGTCCACTTTAAAAAGAGATGGGTGGATCGAAATTTAAAAAAAATAATAAAAAATGGAGATTCGTTGTCACAAACAGTAAAGACTGATGGAGTGAAAGAGATAAAAAAAAAATGTAGAGCAGTGTTTGAACAACAAAAAAAGATTAAAAGAGCAAGAGAGAGAGAGAGAGATAGCGAGAGCAAGGAGAGAGGATGAGGATCAGAGGAAAAAAGATACAAGAAAATGGGAGATGAGGCGGGAAAATAATCTGTTTTAAGATTATTAAGAATGGATGGATCAATCAGTGCACGTATCTTGAACTAACCCTAGAATGCCAGATTGGAGAACCAAAGTTTTACATAACTAATATGATTCACAAGAGCCATTTAGACTGTCAGACAAATTACTTCATTTGTTAGGCATATGAAGTACAAAAGAAGCATTGCAATGAAGAAAAAAAACACTTTCTGGCTTTCTGTTTCATAATAATAAATGCTCAATGGAAAATTCTGAATATTTCAAGATTAAATGAATATATTTCTTCTTTTGATGGTAAATTTTTCACAATTCTTTGTTGTCCAGGTTTCATTTAAGATGTGCAGAAGTGATTTTTTTCTCTCTGTCTTTACAATTTTATCCCACAAAAGCCTACCAAAAGGAAGTGACTGAAAAATGGGTTTAAATGTTCCAGTAATGAGAAAAAATTAGGACTGAAAGCAATATAGGCTGAATACTTTCTCATTTACATGTAGTGCTATTTGTAGAACTCAAATGCAAAGTGTAATACTATAATATGTATATCTTAGACCAGACTTCCTCTTGAAATGTTTAGAATTTGAAAGCACAAAATAAAGGGCAAAGTGCAGCCATCCCATACAGTACAAAAATAGAACACTCAGCATCTACCACTCACTATTTCAGTCCAGCATAAAGTAATCACAGCCAAACTCTGATGAAATATGTTGTAATTTATTTGCAGCATGACACTAAATCAATCAAAATCAAGTCATTTATTTGATGTAGGAACTAAATCAATGAAAAGCATGTGATTTATCTCACAAATGACACTCACTGTGACAACTGACATACATTTCTGTTTGTGACAAAAGTCAACTAGACTGCATAATTATGACCAATCCAAGTTTCAGAATTCATGCCTTCCACTACACACAATACATTATTGTTCCCACCGGACAAAAAGACTCACGATAACCTTTTAATGGAATAATTCACAAGAGGAAGTGAAAATAAAAACATTTTAAGTGATCAGGTTCAAGATTTGAGATAACTGGCATTTGACATTTCATTCCCTGTGTTCTGGCATTGTTAACACTCAGTTTTGGGCACATTTCTGTTTGTGTTTTAGTTCTTTATTTTTCTTCTATGATAATGAGCAGTGGGCAGAACAGGGCTAGTCTTGTAAATATGGCAGTGTACAAAACAAAAAACAACCAAAGAAAAAAAAAAAGAAAGACAAAACTGGCTTACTACCATATACATGTATGCATTTCCACTTCTCAAGTACATGTATATGTGATGTGGTTAAACTTGTAATACTTGTACCAGGTCAAACAGAGAGGAGTCTCATTCATCTGTTACTCATAACTGCCTTGTATGGCTTAAAATGGCAAGCAAATCTTTCTACTGTGGCCAACATCAGACAATTCTCAGCAAGCATACTCTAGTACAAGCTCATAATGTTACCATCCCTTCAAACCCACGCTGCGCTTACTCAGGATGGACACACACTACACATCAACTTTTGCTGTCTGTTCTGACATGTTTGACAAAGCTTTCGCACAATATAAATACATGCTAAGACGTTTCCTTTACTTTCTTTATATAATTTCTCCTGCACAGTCTTGCTTTTCCAATTCTGTTATTTTTCTTGCAAATCCACTGATGAAAAGGCGTGTGTATATACATGTAAATCTGGATATTCCTCCACCTCCTCTAGATAACTAACGAGTAACAATGCCTAGCAAAAAAGTATACCTGGGTTAAGATTTTATCACTTGTTTCTTTCACTTTTTTTTTTTTTTTTGTGGCAAGAATAATAATTATTATCTGTCACATAAGTTTTAAAAATCCATGATTCAAAGGATGTGAATTATTAAGCACTTCATTTTTCTCTACCATTGATCAGATTACTTATCTACTTATAAAACACAATGTTTTGCTATTTCTATTACTGCATCTCCAATCATTTCTTAACATTTTTATAAGAGCAGATCTTGAACAACCAACATGATGTTATTAAATATCATAAAGCAATCATGAAATATCCCTTTCATAAAAAGTCTGAAAGCTCCCAACATACAGCTGATGGGAGATGAACTGAACAGAATCAGCTACATAAATAAATACATCTCCATGCACACATGGATGTAGCCCAGCACTGGCAAACTAAAGAGAATACTTTTCGAAATTCAGAGTTCTAAAATATCATGAATTTTTTTTCTATATGTATTTGCCATTCTTGGTTTTTCCTCTGTTCCAACATATAAAATAGCAGGACCACTATTTTACCTCCTATCAAATAGTTTGTCAGATATGATGATTCCAAAGTCTCAAGACATTATGCAACACGATACTTTTTGTCTGTTTTGAATTCTTTCTTTCATATTTCTCTGCTCTCACATGCAAAATAGCAGCACAGATTATTTATCAAATGATGTGTAGGCTGAGATGCTGCTGCATGCGTAAAATTTGGATATTAAAAAATTCTACTCCCAAAAATTGGTACATTCGTAACAATATTTAACTTTCTGATCAATATTTCACCTCTTTTCAAAAGATCTGTCATACGTGATGAGAAGAACAAATCGCAATCAATATTCTAGAAAGAAGAAATTAGTTCTATTTCCATTGAACTGAAACTGGCATTGACATTTCTTTATTATGCAGTTGCTGATACAACATTGAATACTGAACTCTGACTCACAACATTAAGGAGGTAGAAAGTGTGCCACCATTTACAACAACACTTCATGTAATTTCCACACCAAATGCCAGTACACTACAACTCAACAATCCCCTCATTCTCTTTGATAGTTTCTCATGAAGTTTGAGGTCTGGCTTTGCCAGTTCACCTAAATTTTATTTCCCCAAATAAACAGTTTTTTAAACTTTATCACTGTCATCACAAGCTAATGTACAGACTAAAAGACTAACCAATTTCATTTTTTTCCCCCTGTCCTTCATTAATCTTAAAATTAAAAAATTAAGAGAATAACCGCTTAATTTTTTTCCTCATTCTCTACTGATCACAGAACTAAGAGAATAATTGTTTTCTTTTCTTTTTTTTTCCTGTCCTTTGGTTAGACGCCCTAATTCATATGATGACTATTTCAATCTAATTCATCTTAAATATACTGTTGTCAACCAAACAAAAAGCTGAAAAAAACACTGTCATATCAAATTTAAATTGAAGTTGAGACTGAGTCATTTGGACCACTTCTTTAACCCTTTTAAAACAAGTCTATCACAAATATAATTATCTAAAGTCACGACATCATGCAAATCAAATCATCTGACTCAGTTGTTTTTTGAAGACCCTCCAAATCCTGAAAACCCCATAATGGCTGACATGTCTGGATCACCGTCATAGGATGTGTCGTCAGCTTTTCTTTTCCGGTCTTTCCTTTTCTCCTTCTTGTAAGCTTTCTGTTTCTCTTCCTGTAATAAATCCACAGAAACCAATGTACCACACATCTTCATGTTGCCAACATGATGACCTCAATCAAATGTTGCAATTTTGAGAAAAATAAAAACAATGATCTATACCACTGAATAAATTAGGCTAAAAATAGCTTCAATCTAAATGTGTGTATGTGTGTGGGTGTGTGTGTGTGTCTGTGCTTTTTTTTATCATTATTACTTTGGCCAATTTTAAATAGATCTTCACACAGAGGATCCTTTATGTGATCAGTGTGAAGGGTCAGTTCACATTTGACCCATCCCTGAGATAAGTTTGCTGGCTTAAGCTATGTGACGACTTATAAATTTCTGTTCAGTTTGTCTTGAATACTAATTAAACCAAAAGAGTGTAGACACTGAAGGAAATATTGACCTAATCTTGCCTTTCCCTGGATAAAGACTGAGAACAGTAGTATAAATATGTCTCAGGCCTGTCTCACTTATAGTAAGATTTGTATGTCACAAGCATAACAATGGAAAAAAGGTTGAAAATCAAACAAACAAATAAAAAAAAGAAAGAAAAAAAAGAAGCAGAACACATACAAATAAAATAAATAAAGATCAAAATGTCATCATCCTCTGCTATTTCCACATGTGATTTTTTTTCCCTATTACAAGTCAACTCATGAGTTTAATTGTGACATTCTCTCTACTACGAGCAATCAGCTCGTGGCAGTATACTAAGTTTGGAGTGGGGTGTGGGAATACTTTCCTTATGTTTTTTCATAATAATAAATAGTTTCCTTGTGTTTTTTCACAATAGTAATACAGCCTTAATTCGTTCCGGATTCTGATCATTCTAACAGGCTAGAGAAAGTTGCCCTGTACTGGGCTGCGACTGTTCAGGGTGGGACCCATCAAAGAACCCCGGGACTATTGCAGGGTAGACAATAGTGCGCCTCGAGCAGTTGTATGGGCAGACAGGGCGACTGATCCCGAACCTCCCTATCATTGAATAGTAGAGATATTGTGATACTGGTCACTGGTAATGGCGATCTATCTAGTGCCTTTCATCAGGAGACCTGGTATCGCACCTGCACGCACTAATCAAATATGCAACGCCTCATTTAGTCCGGGATCTATAACAACCCAATCTGAGGTCTTGAACAACCCAATCTGAGGTCTTGAACAATCCCATCCTTGGCCTCTGCTCGAGTGCCAGTGGGGTGCCACAAGAGATGTTAGCCTGTCTCTGTTGGCGGTCTCGTGCATTCTCCAGCGGCCAGCTGTCGAAGTCAACACGACACCTGCAGTCCTGCACACTTCTCCTTTTCTGTCTGGACTTCATGTTTGGCAGCTGCAAATTGGTGAGAGGGGGCATGCTACCTGTTTCGTTTTACACCCAGGAGGGGCAGACGTGGTGGCTGCTTCCGTTGCACTTTGAAACATGAGAGCTCGGAGACCAAGCCCAGCAAAGGTGCACTCTGTCTGTACGTTGGTCGGCAGTAGAGCACAGTCCAGGCCCAGCAGGCCAAGAATGAGCTCCCCTGGTCCACCCAACCTCAGCAAAACCATCGCGGCATTGGTGCTATGCCACTGTCCATCCCAAACCTAGAAGCACGGGATGTTACCACCAATAACCCCTGGCGTGCAGGGTGACCCACCCTCGCTTGTATACCAGATTCGAAAGTTATACCGTCTCTGGCATTGCAGATGCTATCACATGGTGGTGAGGGATGGAGCTCGGCCTCATGGTGGAGAACTCACTGGCCATGACTAAAAATGGTACCTCAGGACAGAACTCTTGGAAGCTATGTGCCTTATGGATGGCTCATTGAACATCCCTCCTGAGAGGGCTGTCCGCAGAGGTGCCATAGCATCTCATGAGTTTAATATGTGGCAAGCAGCCTTATGTAATTTGATGAGCTTCCCATCATTTGTCCAATAATTTAATAAAAACATATAACACTAACTGATGCAATACAGGTGACAATCTTTATCATAACTTCATAAATCCTACAATATATTTTACAACATCTTACTATGTGGACACTACTTTTGGCTCCATCAAGGGAAATGTATCATGCATCAAGAGGAGTTTCACTGAAAATTGGATTTCACTGACAATATTAACTTTGTATGTCAATATCTCAGCAGAACTAAATGACTTTTGCACTAAAGTTGAGTATACCCATTTCCCTGTCAGTTTCAACTAATACAAAAACTCTTAAATACAGTCAAACACAGAAAACTCTAAATTCTCGGGGACTGAAAAACATGTTTGAGATTTCCATCATTTGAGATTTCCACGAAAGCTTTTATTATAGAAGAACAGAAGGACTGTTAAGCAGGCAAAACCATGACGACACTAATATCTTAACAGTATTCTAGGAATTAGTGCTCCTAAGTCATCTACATGACATCATCCATTATCTTTTGGACAGTGTGAGACAAGTCCGCCACATGGCTGTGTATGTGCATCGTGTCAGGTAAGCTATAGTCATTCATTGCAATACAGACAGCATGTGAGACCTATTCCACCACCCCTTTCAATTGTCAAACCACTTCCTCCCCGTGATTCATCTTCAATGTGACCCAAGTTTAGACCTACACTATCAAATCTCCTACCCCAACCACTCCAGCACGCCTTTCTCTTATAACCAAAAAAAAAAATGAGCCAAGTCAGACATTCTGCCGCTCGAAATGATGATGAAATCGTTCAAGAAATGCGTGTTGATATTTTGAGAAATAAGGGTTAATAATACAAAGAAAACATAGGAATTTAAACTGGGCCAATCGCAGCATTCGACATTTCCGTGAATTCGAGATTAGTGTGTTAGAGTTTTTTGTGCTCTACTGTATGGAGAATTTGACATCAAACTTACTTCGATAGATTGTGTGATATTTCATTACAAAACAATACCCACTACTACTGTGAATAAATTAAGACAGTGCGGAAACAAACGTTTCAATAGTCCTAAGTTTTACCACAATTCAAACAGGAAAAGAAGGACTATCACAAAATCATTGTCTAATCAACTTCTTTTCCCTGACAAAGGAAATTAAATTTGAAGCAAGAGAGCCACTCATAGATTTGCTGTGAATTGCTTTAAATAAAATGTGAATTCAGGACCAGAAATCAAGAAATCTACGCGTCATCAATTATATGGACTTTCTACGGCAGGTTTTTGATGCATACATCTAAGGATGCTTCGATTTACCAGCTGGAAATGTGATTCAATTCATGCATTTTCAAAGTGAGCCACTAAACATCATAACAAGTAAGGGCCAATCAAAGACCAGTTGAAATTATGCATGTTCATGGTCAAACTCTGAATTATCTTTGACAACAACCTTATGCATGTCCATAGCAAATCATCCTCTTTAATATTTCATGTCACAGCAAACAGGGCCGTCTATCCAGGGCCGTCAAATGCAAAATTCAACGATGAAATGCAAATATAAAGCAGTACACTGTGACACAACATGAATAAAAAATTTTAAAAACTGATAAAAACAACCTACCTCTTCCTGTAATTCTTTCACTCTTTCCTCAAAATCATAGTCCCTTTTCTTTTCCTCCTTTTTCTTTTTATTCAGCTCAAATCTGGCTTTGACTTGATCAAGTGATGAACGTTCAATTTTCATGGACATTCCCAAGTTCCGTTGATCTGAAATGATAAAATAAATTTTGTTTTCCAGCTTGTGAAAAGCTTGGATGCAAATGACTGCGATAAACTGTGCCTCCAAAAGCTGACAATATCACATAAGATTTAGACATTCCTACAAAAACTGAAGGCCAATCGAGCTTCATTTCTTGCAATGATGCAACTGAAAAGTAAAATATGTGTTCAACAGGGCTCAATTCTCATTTTTTCTCTTTGTGGTTACTTATTTCAAAAAGACCAATCTAAAGCAAAAAAATCTCATTATCACTATCATTGTCCCATCCTTCTGGACTGCTAACACTGAGACAAAATCCCAGTCTCTTCAAATAATTTCAGTGTGACATTGCAGTATGGACAAAAACTTTTACCGTTTCATACTTACGTTTCTTGCCATTGATGTGATCAAGGAAATTGATGGAGTCTTTGACGACACAGTCACAGACATTGCAGTAGTATCTGTCACAGAAAAACAACAAAACAGTATATAAAAAAAAACCAAAAAACAACGGAATATCATTTGGTTCTAGTTATTTGAACACAATAATCATCACTATAGCCTTTTCTCCATTAACAACTGGCCAAGATCATTGCTTTCTTTATGAACAACAAGATTTTTGCCTTGTCTGTCTTTAAATACTTTTAGTCATTCTCTCTTGCTTTCCTTATTGATAATGAGATTATTTTCTTTGTTCAGGGTTGCTGCTTCCAACAGTGTAATTCCATTCATGGTGATTTTTCATGCAAAGTTGAAGACTTCCAAAAACTAGATTTTTGCCTGAAAATTAGCAGCCATTTACTTTCATCACCTCATTCACTATCCATCACTTTCTTACCACAAACAGACACAAATACTTACCCGCCTTGTTGTGAGGCTGGAGTGGTTTTTGTGATCACCTGAGATTTGCCTAGCTTTGAGTCAAGGTCTACCTGAAAATTAAACACTATAGATGTGATTACCATTTATATGATTAAACATTAAATTATATCAATATCAGTAATTCACTATTTTCAACTCTGACCTTATGATTATATTTGAACATTAAAGCACTATGAACATTCTGAAGATTGACTGTGATGCAATACCGATGTGAAAACAGATTGAATATTATACCAAAATTGAACTGATCATCTGTTCAACTGTTTTTCAAAGGAATCAAGCAGAAATTGCCCCCATTGCATTCTTTTTTTCTCTGCACTTTCATCTATGATAAGAAAGTACCAATATCTGAAAAACTGCCCCCCACTTGTTCACTCCCAACCCTCTCCCACTCTTTTTGTCTATTTATCAAGTCTATGCCTGTCAATAAAAAAAAATCACAGAAGAAAAAATGTATTTCACTGTCACAGTATCAGTCATGTGTGTATTGTGCCAAACTATGTTTTTGTTTTGTTTTTTTCTCTTTTGTGGCAATTCACAAGTAGCTGACAATAAACACAGATTCCTTGCATACTTTTTTCAATTAGCCCATCAGTTTGAGCTATCTCTAGAGATTACAAGTCTGTCTTACCTTGTAGTCACGAGGTTTAAGTAGTTCTCTCTTAACAGGAATTTTGAGTTCCTCTTCACTTTCACTGCTGTCGTCATCTTCAAGTTCTGCAAGTCGCTCTTGTGCTAACTTTTCATATACCTCTTTATCCCATTTCCTCCGGTGGTCTGGAACTGGAGCCTGTGAATTGAAGTTTTAAATAAAAGCTTTTGAATTCATCCCCATAAAAGTGATAGCACTTCTAGGTTAAAATTTCACCACCATGTTCTAACTCTAGACAGGTGGAAAGAATTTTCTAGAAATCCTTAAATATTTCAATCTTTCTCCAGGAACAAGCATCACAGCAACAAATATGTATACATCATTTTTAAAAAACAAAACTTTTCCTTTGATGGTATGTTATTAACCTTGTTAAGAGTATCTTTTGCAGTCGTAATAGTGGTTTTCACAGATTAAGTACTAGTAGATCTATGGTCAAAACTCACTTCAAGAGTTTGAGCTGTCTGTAGATACATAACCACTTGTACTAGAGTCTAGTTTCAAAGGTTGAACAAACCATGTAAACACAAAATATACTCTGACTACAGTACTACTGCAAGTTGCATGTTTTATATGACAATCAATGGACAAAAACAACTCTTCTACACCCTGAAAGAATCACAGATCCTATCAATTTTAGTTTATTTATTATTATTTGCTAAGAAAAACAAAATTTATATGCACAGAGAACTTTTTTATTCTGTATCAGCTTTGTTTCATCACTAATAGATCTAGATACATGCGTTATCTATTAAGTAAAATATTTCAGCGGAAATGCTGTTCAATAGTATGATTCTTCACAATAGCATTATGTAAGAACTACTTCCAGTGGCGAGTTATAGAAACGAATGCCATCAGCAGAAAGTAATCAATATTTGTTGTGGTGGTTTGTGCAGTTTTAGTGGTGAAATAAAGGAGAAATTCAGGTTAATGTTCTCCAAGCACCAGAGAGCAGACCAAGACCAAGATCTAGATCTTGATGTACATGGAAATGAAAGAAAATGAAAAGTCCAGAACTTGGGCTAGAGGCAGAGGACAGTGTGGTGCAGAAATGTAAATATGTGTGGCGGTGAGGGAACTAATCAAGGATATCGATACAACAGTATCAACCCATGGAACACTGTTTTGAGTTGTAATTATAGCCTAATTGTTTGTGTTGCACCTTTACCTTTTGAGCATCTATAACTTAAAAAGTACAACAGCCATAAATCAGCTCTGTTCTATTTTACTAGATCTAGAGAGTCTAGATCTAGGTTTAGAGATCTCGCTAAGTTAGATCTAAGTCAAAATGGACATTCAGATCTGCCTAGATCTCGACCTAATACTAATAGCCTATGACTATGACATGAGAATGCGTCGGATATGATCGAGTTATAGATATGGAAAAAACTGATCTTTTCCATAATATCACGTGCACTCTACATCATGATTAACATTTTTTGTTTGACCAATGTTTGTCAGACGTCTGAGTGAAGAAAATGTCACCCAAAAGTGGCAAAAGATACTATTTGACTTCCCACTAGATCTACACTTACATCATAAACACCCGACATCTTGAAAATACAAAGACTCTTTTTGTGAAGAAGTTACGATAGGAATTGTTTTTCGCTAGTCTAGTTACTTCCCTTCGGTAGATATGATTGCATTGCACACAAAGAAAAAGAAAGAAAATTAATTTATTATTATTATTATTATTATTATTATTAATCGAACTGTTTAACATTTCTGAAAATCAGCCAGAACAATAAGTGCAAGAGAAATATATTGTCATAATGTCATGATTTTGTTCCGATTTTCCAATGGCAACAGTGGGGCCTACATTACGTATTCAAAAAATGAACGCACACCTTAGCACATTCTGAATTTTCCTTCGTTATCATAATGTCCTGCTTCTGAACACCTGGTTTAGAAGTAGGCAGAGATAGTCTCCTGTGGGAGCTGAAAAGCCTAAACGAAGGAATCTATTTTACAAGGGGAATGTCGTCGCCAAAGAGTTAGGCATCTGCCTCTCGGTGAAAATGTTGCGGGTTCGAATCTTATCAGAATTACCGTACCCTACATATGACTCTAAACGGCTTTTTTAAAAAAAAAGGTTTTATCGCCGATATATTAAGCAAAAACATCGTGGATTCGGATACTACCAGAGGATGGGAAATAGAACTCTGTTTGCTTTTTTCAGTAATCCAATACTCTCCTTCGCCCGAAGTCAAAGCGTTTAAAATAAATATATATATATATTTAGATATTTATATTATTAATATATTTATATTAATTATATTAATATATATATATTATAGATATACATATGTATATCTATATATCTATCTATATCTATCTATCTATATCTATCTATCTATATCTATCTATATCTATATCTATAGCTATATCTATATCTATCTATCTATCTATCTATCTATCTATCTATCTATCTATCTATCTATCTATCTATCTATCTAT
>JBCEWB010706210.1:0-17121 GCA_039654565.1 Peronia peronii | reverse complement strand
TAGATAGATAGATAGATAGATAGATAGATAGATAGATAGATAGATAGATAGATAGATAGATAGATAGATGGACGGATGGATGGATAGATAGAAGATAGGCAGAGTCTAGGTGCGCACTTTTGCCATACACTTTAACTCGCAGGGCAGTAACGGTTTGAACAATATTTAAGGAATCTCCCACGAAGGCCGTGGGTTCTCTTCTAATCATACCAAGTTTCTTTTTTTTTTTATGTCTTAACAATTCAAGCATCATTAACTGTAACAGTTGTTGTGGTGGTGGTTGTGGTGGTAATAGTGATGGTGATTGTGTTGATGGTGGTGCTGTTTATGGTAATGATGATGGTGGTGGTGATGATGATGGTGGTAGTGGTGGTGATGATGATGGTGGTGGTGGTGGTGATGATGATGGTGGTGGTGTTGGTGATGATGATGGTGATGTTGTTGGTGATGATGATGGTGGCAGTGGTGGTGATGATGATGGTGGCAGTGGTAGTGATGAGATGGAGGTGGTGTTGGTGATGATGATGGTGGTGGTAGTGGTGGTGATGATGGCGATGGTGGTGGTGGTAGTAGTGGTGGTGGTAGTGGTGGTGATGATGATGGTGATGGTGTTGGTGATGGTGGTGGTAGTGGTGGTGACGATGATGGCGGTGGTATTGGTGGTGATGATGATGGTGGTGGTATTGGTGGTGATGATGATGGTGGTGGTGTTGGTGACTATGATGGTGGTGGTAGTGGAGGTGATGATGATGGTGGTGGTAGTGGTGGTTATGGTGGTGGTGGTAGTGGTGGTAGAAGGAGAACGACTTCTCTCGATGTGAACATTGTTGCTGCCGGTGTTTTTATTATCATTGTCGTTGTTGTTGTCGTTGTCGTCGTCGTCGCCGCAGTAGCTGTGATTGTTCAAAACGTTATTAGTTTTCACATGTTCCCTGACAATTATTTTGTGTGTGTCATATCAAACTTACATGGAGAGTAATATGGGCAAGACTATGGAGTTGCGCTCTGGGCGTTTTTTCGGGTGCAGCATCTAGTGTGACTGGCCAGTCCGATGCGGGAGTGGCAATCTCTGTAGCAGAAGTCACACGTGAAGTCTGACGCTATTCCGTCTACCTGGGCTGCAGCTTTTCTTCCCATCCTCTTTGTCTCGTGCTTCTTAGCAAGTGTCTCTTCAAAATTGGAGAGCCCTTTCTGCACAGTAAATATATGAATAAATAAACAAATAAATAAATAAATAAAAATAAATAATAAAAATTGTAGAAAACCAGAGGGATGCAGCGAATCTAGTCATTGTAGGTTACTACAGCATTTCAGGTGTTTGGGGTTTGCTAGAGGGGGAGTTACCTCAAGACACGAGTGACGCATGAGACACACGCAAGTTCCATGTTTTCATAGCGTTAGGGGGTCAGTGGGTCGGTATGGTGCTCGTTGTAGGTCCAGTTTGGGCTGCCCCAGGGACCCAAATCAAACTGCAGTCAGCTAAAACTGGCAATGTAATGCAGACCTGCTGGTTCTGATATTTGGACAATACTGAGACCACACGGAAAACTCTAACGCCAAACCTCCGGAACGATTCTCAGAATGCAGTGGGCAAATCTAGCCAACCAATCAATCAAGCAATTAATCAGCACAACCAACTGACCGACCGACCGACCGACCGACCAATCAACCAACCAACCAACCAACCAACCAACCAACCAACCAACCAACCAACCAACCAACCAACTAACTAAATAACCAACCGTCGACCGATCGAAGGGCAGCCGACCGTCAGAATGAATGAATGAATGAATGAATGAATGAATGAATGAATGAATAAATGAATGAATGATCAGGACTGGTGGGCAGTGGGGAAACAGCAGTCACATGTTTACAGAGGGTTAAATCACGGATCTCCTGGACCGGATGAGATGTTCAAGCAGTGACGAGAGGAGAAGCAAAGTTTCTCCTGGATTGAAATGGCAAACTTGTCTCGACATTGATTGTTACAGGGAGGTTTTTGGTTCATGGTTGATTTTCTGGATAGAGTGACGGGAAATAATGACATCAAACAAATAAACGGAAAGAGAAGGAGACAGACAGACAAACAGATAGTCAAACAGACAGTCCATGGTCTTTATCCTGGATACAAACAGACAACAGACAGACAGATCCTTCGTAGCGTACATCCAGGAGAGAGAGCGAGAGAGAGAGAGAAAGAGAAAGAAAGAGCGAGAGAGCGGAAAAGATAGCAAAATAAGGAGATTCAAGAGAAAGAAAGAACGAATTAGTATTTGTATGCGCGGGGGGAGGGGGGGGGGGGGGGCGCAATAAGAATTCTGCAACCTCGTCAGTTCATAACATTCCTTTGTCGTCGAGCCCTTGAAAATAATGTTACTGTCCAAGCACAGATCCCTGTTCGGTACTTTTATTTATAACTTACACAAGCATCAAACAAAGTATCGCCTACTTGCAATGGGACTGTCTAACAAAATTGCCACAGGCCTTTGCAATATTATATTTGACAATGTCGTTGTTACAATAATTGAATTTTAATATTGTTGTCCCATCTGATTCAAAACTAGTCACCTGTGTCCGTACTGAGAGTTGAAAAGTTAACAACTTACAAGTGTTACATGCAAGATTTTTGTTTGTTTGTTTGTTTGTGAGTGTGTCTGTGAGTGTGTTTTTAGTGGACAAACACGTTGCACCAACCAGATTGAAGATTTTAAGTGATTTCTTTACATTCTAGTTGCTCTAAATCCGTTGGTTAAAGGGCTAATTTAAAACCATTTGGAAGAATTAAACATATGAATTTAATATTATATTGAGCAAACTCAGCGTTTCTCCGCATGCAATATAGACAGATTGTTTGGTGTTTTGTAAACAGGACTGAAGATTTCAAGCGTTTTTTGTTTGTCGTGATCTATTTTTCACCTGCATGATAAGCTCGGTATGTAATAATCAATTCACGAATGGAGCTGCCCTGTACACAAATGGAGCACTACTGCGCGTGGACAAAGTCGGTTCTGGACAAAGAAGACCATGAGTGAAACATGACCCAGGACAAAGACCTATCTGGACTGACAGATCTTCACTCCTTGATTAACTCTGTTTTGCCTGCTGGCCAGTTTTCCGGACGGAGCAATATCTGGAAGGTCTATGCGACGAACGAGTAAAGTTGTTCACGGTGACAGTAACTTAATAGTAAGTAGATCTACATTTTATTATGTACTTTTCTTACAAGCAGAGAAGAAAAAGCAATAAGAAGAGTAAGAAGAAGAAGAAAGAAACCTTTCCAACTTTCCACGTTTCAAAAGCACAGCTTCTGTAGCATAGCCAAGACATTACTCCTCCCTCTCACAAAAGCGAGATACGACCACCGTTACATTCTGACATTTAATGCCACCGGTAAGATGAATAGTTTTGAAATTATACACATTGTTTATGGCAGATAAACCCTCTTAATATCATCTTGGTCAAACTGTTGCCTGATTATAAATGTTCCCGATTGACGTATGACAATAACATTAAAAAAAAAGCATCTGATAATTTGAAGATCAAAACGTTTATCAGATAAGTGACCCAGACCAATATTTTTTCTTTAACAGTGGCCTAATATACTAATAATACTACGCTTGTCAGAACGAGACAGACATTTACACAGTCACATAAAAATAAAAGCTAAATAGCTGCTAAAAATGTAAAGGCTGCATTTGATAGACTGCATCTAAACTAACCCAAACTGCATACGAATGTGCATCTTTTATCTTGTAGGCCAAGTACATTGTATCGTGCAGTCAAGTTGTTTTGCTGATTGACCCTGACCCATTTCCCCACAGCCACATTCAGCTGGTTCTCTTCCCATTAACGTCAGGTCCAAAATTCAATATATTACATGAAGAAGAAACGGCTGAGTTTGCGCAATATAATTTTAGATTTCCTTTCAAATAATCACAACTAACCACCAAAGCCACAGAAAGAGCTAAACTGCTCATGTGTATCGTCATGCGCTAACAGGTGATATGTATGAAAGAGAAGCGAGCGCGCTATTCAATCATGACTGTTGTGCACTCGGTAGGTCTATTTACATTAACAACACAGCCAGGCAGGCGGACGGGTTGACAGAGGGGGAGGAGGAGGGGCGGGGAGGCTCCCATACACACGTTTTTACCCCCCCCCCCCTACCATTCAGAGTCGCAGTAAAAATAGCATCGGCCAACCCTGTTTCCAGCCAATCAGAACCCTTCGCGCGGGCTCGGCCTCCCGGTTGACCTCATAACCCCGGTCACATGATCGGCTGATCGGCTGACTGAGAAATGAGCCGAGATGTCGTATCGGAAGATTATTTAGGTCTCTGTAGGACTGTTATCGTACAGTTCAGCCAGTACGACACAGCCAGAAACGATGATTGTGCGAGGAAGTTATTAACGAAGGATATTATTCTATCATCCAAGGTATGTCGATGCCATAAGGCACGGAAAGAGTGTGTTACCTAAGGTCTGTTATTCTAATGATGCAGGAACTCTTCTTGCCATGGGAAGTGAACTTTGGACTTAGCAGAAGTGTAGCTGTGTCTGTGGAAATGCCGGGGAAATGTGGGCCTATGTTGTTTCTTTAAGAAGGTTTGGACTTCAATAATGTATTAGATCTATGGCGGATGCTAGGAACTTTATGGAGCTCTATGATCTCGGTTTTTATTGCCGTGGCTCATCTGGCTTGATTTGCATCATTGTCAGGAGTCTAGATCTAGAGTCTAGATCTCTACTTTAGCCCAAGCCTTCGAGATAACCACCAGTAAGAAGATTGAAAGACGTAAAACAACCGAGTAGCCCAAGCCCGATATATAGATGTAGTCTAGATAAAGTCTCTCTAGATCTAGATATGATTATCTAGCACTATATAGATCTAGATCTAGATTTGTATATTTTTTCCACTTTGTGAAACGTTTAACTTGCGTAATAGGATCACAGATAGATCTAGATTCTAGATATAGCCTAGATTAGATCTAAAATCAGAGAAAGATTCCGAAAGTAAATACTACAGCACACCAATGAGAAGGCAGTGCCAGATTTAGAATCTAGATCTAGATCGAAATGGCGTGATATCTAGATCTAAAAATCTAGATATACTCTTGCATCTAGATCTAGAGATTCTGGATAAATCTATGCATGTGTAGATCTAGACTCTAGATCTACCATTGGGGAATAAGAGTGTAGGAGCAGGTGACTATGCCTTGCAACACGTCATGGAACATGAAAGCTTGTGCTAACAGTAGAGGCACTGCATTAGTACTTGGCTTACCCATGTACAGTACCTGTAGCCTCAGGTCAGGCCGAGACCAGTAGGAGCGAGCTCAGTGAACCGTGTGGGGGCGGGATCATGTCAGGCTGACTCAGACACGGGGGCAACACTGACGGCTGTTGTAATGCAGGGCAAATGATTGTGCTATTGTTCATCAGAATACCATTGAACTTTATAGAACATAACATACCAAAGAATAGAATTCACTGCCCAGCTGTTACATAAATAATGAAACTCTCAATTGTCCATAATACAATTCTCCACTTTTGACTGTAGGCCCCAATGTAATGGCAGAGCTGGTTGATTTGTGATGTGGAAATAGATCTGACTAAATCATTATAAATCCAGATGTAAACAACATCTTTTTTTTATGTATGTTTTTTGTTTTGTTTTGGTCAATGTTAGGTTAAATCTTTCAGGTTTCAAACTTAACAATGTCATTAAAAGGCATAAAAATACAGTTGCCATCGTTATCTTTGCCATCAGTATCTCAGAATGAGTGCTTGAAATGGGCTTTCTGATTTCGGTTCAAAGCCATATTTTTGTGACCTTATTTTGTACTGTGAACATGAATAAAAACTGAACATATAGAGAGAATGAAATTTACTAATCTGACGCAGAATACGTATGCATGTGTTCAACTTGAATATGTTCAAAATTCACTGACTTTTTGGATCTTATTGTTCACTGAGAACAGATTGCAGCGTAAATTAAAGTGACTCAATTTACCTTCTCACTCAATGTAGGAGGAAAATTAAGATTTCCATTTCCAGTTATCATTTATTTTTGTAACAAAGTTGACAGTAATGATTGTAGAGAAAGGCCAGTCGAATATTAATTTTTTTTTTTTTGGTCTGAAACATATAGAAAATTTGATCCTCATCCAAATCTCTTCCCTTTGATAAATCCAAACAAAGTTAGATCTAGATCTACATCATGTAACGAGTCTATGTGGTAGGATCCTGTAAGCCCATCTAGATCTAGTTGATAGTGTTACCTACAGAAATTTTCCTGAAAATCACAAGTTCTAGATACTCAATTTTCAATTTTTCAATCTACGTTATCATTTGAACAAATTTTTTTAAAAAATTTGGATAAGACTTGAAGCAAATAGAAATGTTTTACAAAATTTATTTCGTTCTCCCTTTCTATATCTCATCCATTTCTCTCTTTTTTATTTCATGTTAGATGAGGTATTTTAATATATCTGATATGTGTGCTAATTTTTTTTTTTTTTTACATATTTTTTAATATTCAGATTTAGGAGTTTTCTGTGATAAGAAACATCAGCCAAAGATGAGTTTTGCATTCTTGGGGCGTATGGTACAGAGTGTGAAAGGGTTCTACAATGGCATCAACCCAGCCACTCTCACAGGAGCTATCGATGTAGTGATTGTTAAACAGCCTGATGGAACCTATCTGTCCTCACCTTTCCACGTCAGATTTGGCAAGCTGGGTGTCTTGCGCTCCAGAGAAAAAGTGGTAAGAACTTTTGAACTTAGGGTGGTTGGTCATGATTTATTGTTTTTAACTATGGTAAATCTCCTTTGAGATATCCTGATTATTTATTGTTAGAAATTTAGCAGTTTTAATTATTGCACCTTAGACACAGAGTACGAATATGCTACGTCACACAGGGAAAGAAAGTACTATAACTGAATAACTCTTTAAGTGCCATTAGATTCTAATGTTTAAGTCATTTACTTGAGATAGTATGTTACTTTTTAAGACACCATTTCATTGCTGTATTTTAATGAAATCTCTTTTGTAATGGGCAGCTGTGAGGAATGAAGCCTCCTGACTGTGACCATAATGGGTTACAGTACTTAGAGGCAGAGGTAGATTTGTGACGAATTCATGCATTGTGCATGTGAATCTTCAGGCTATTTAATTGTGCTTTCAGGTGGACATTGAAATCAATGGAGAGCCAACAGAGTTGCAGATGAAGTTGGGGGAGGCAGGGGAAGCCTTCTTTGTCCAGGAAGTGGAGTCAGAGGAAGAGGTCAGTTCATTGACTGATATGTCAGGATTCTCATTTTGGAATGTCAGTTTAATTACTCTTGAATTGAATGGATTGTTTGAAATAACAAATTATTTAGATACCCCAAAAATTATTAATCTTAAAATAATCATAGAGGTAGTTGCCCTTTAAGAAAAGATGCTATTCATATGATGTATCTTGATCATGTATTGGCATATCATGAGTCAAAAAGAGTACAATTTCAAGTTCCTTTTGGTCTTTTGTTACCATCATCTTATTCTACAGATAGTAATTGAAAGATGATTAACCAATTCTCACATGTATTTTTGGTTCAGGATGTACCAGGATACCTGGCTACCTCTCCTCTCCCATCGACCGCTGATCTGATGGCACTGGGCATTCAGAATCTGCACAGACCCACAGGGCTATCCCAATCCTCGGAACAGGCTATATATGAAAAGGAAGAGTTGCCGACAGGAACAACAGACACAACGCTGAAGGTCCGCGACCCTCGGAGTGACAGTTCATGGGATGAACAGAAAGCAGTTGGCAAGCCAAGGAGGAAAGTGCTGAAGAAGAAAAAACAAAAATATGGGGGCACAAGAGCCAGCCCTAGATCTGTGTCCATGCCGGAGAATGTTGCCAACGAAGAAGCCATGTTTGAGTTGGAGGTGACAAATTCTTCGGACGACGACGAGGTGGCGATGCATTTGTTTGGCAAGCACAGCGCTAGCTCTCCAGCCATCAAAGAAATGGACACATCAGTCCAGGGTACGACCAGCCACCGCAGGATGAGCTCCCTTGGAAATGGATTATTTGTTACTCCATTCAGTGACCCAGAAACTTCCCCTATTGGAAGGTAAATACCATGATGTGTTTCCTGTTAATTTGTCAGTGTTCACTGTCATTGTAAAAGCTCTTCAAATAAGTAAAATTCTAAAAAAAGACATTAACTACATGAAGTGCAAATAGATTTTGCCAAGAATGTTTTTCAATTTCTTGATACAAAGCACATCAATATGCATATAAAAATTCAAAGTGCTATTCTGTAAAGAAAATAGTAAAACGCTCAACAGTTCATCCTTTAAGCTTGATGAATATTAAGTCATTCAGTAATGCTGGAATTAACATACTAATTAATTGTGCTATGTTTCGTTAAGGCCACATACTAATTTTAGAGCACCTAGGGATCTTAAGTAGTGTCTATTGACTAAGATGATACTAGACTGAGCAAATGTAGGAATTTTTGCCTGTAATTAAGATCTTACAGTAATATTATTATGTACTGTTGAAAGATCATTTGTCAGTTAGCTAAACCTTGACCTACCTTGTTGCCAGCCCTGTGTGTACCAGACCCTCCACACCAAAGAGTGACACAGAGGTGGACAAGCAGCACACAGAGGAGAGTCAGACCTCGGCACTGATGGAGACCAGCGCCACCTGGCAGTGGGGCGAGTTCCCTGTTGGTGTGGAGGCCAACCAGCAGCTCACCGTGAAGGATGAGAAGAAGGAGGATGAGCAGAAAACGGAAGCCACAGGTAATAGGATATTGTCTGCATGAACACATCCTCTTCATTTTATAATGTAGGACTGCCATGAACGGTCATGATTTTTTATATCTTGATTTTTACAGTCACAAACCACTCTTTTGTTTTTATACATGGATATTTAATTTTTTCTTATTTACATGGTCTTATTTATTTTTCAACTTATATATGGCTCAGGTTTATTTCATTTGTATCTTGGGCCATGTAAGTTCACAATGTACTTATTTTCCTCCTGTGTAAGAAAAGGGAAAATAATAGAAAAAAAAAGTCATTTGTGATGTGACCAAGGCACAGAAACTCATGATCTTTAGTCACAGCCTCATCTGTGCAGATAATCATAACCACAAGCATAACCGCATCAGTCATAACAGATGCCACCTATCTCGCAAAAGTTTCTTGGCAAACTTGAGATGTAAGTCAAAAAATTTTCAAAGAGTATAATGCAAATAACAGGATTTCAGATTCCTAAAAAACAAATGTGTCAAGGAAAGTCCTAGGATTAGATTTACCAGTCACTGAATTTTAGTCAATTTCATCCTGCTTTGTTTCATATCACAAAAAAGTCACTCAAACCTGACTGCCAGTTGGTGCTTTGTTGTGGAAGACCATCACATAGTTGTGGTTTCCTTTTACAGGTATTGTATGCTAGTGTCTTTTCTTGTTTGCAGAGAAAGGAAACAGTTGCAAAATTCTGGGGACACTTTGCAGATATCAGATGTTCATACATTATTCTTTGTTTCCTTTGCAGAAAAAGCTGGTGGTTTTATGTCTATATGGAGTAAATCGTCCAGCAGTAAAAAGGCAGAAGCGTCCGAAGGGATTTACTTAGATGATCTCACCAATCTGGAGGATCCAGAAATGGCCAAAATCTATCTGGGCAGGCCCAGGTAAGTCTTGTAACTGTGCTGTTTAAAACTTGTGATTTGTTTTCCCATAAGCATGCTTTAATGTATTCCATTATAATATTCCAGTCTATGGTAATAAAAAGGAAAGAAGTTGTCAGTGACAGGTTTTCATATTTATTTTGTTTTTTTTTGCAGGGGAATGAGAGCATTTCCTTTCACTAATCTTTCTCTGCATAAATATGTGGAAAATTTACTTCAGTAATAACAGGTGTTTCTTATAATTTGTAGGATTAGTACATAACAATCCTAGAAGATGGAGTTTTGTCCATTGCCATTTCCATACATTGCCAAATGTGTACATTATTTATCCAGCCTTTTTTAAAGAACAAAATATTCAAGCAATCTTGATGTAAATTATTTTCTGGATGAAAGAAAATCCTTCCACAGTCGCATATGTTATTGCTAGATAATAACTTGGAACTGATGTTCAAGAACTTGAGTCAAACATTTTAAATGTGACTGTTTCATGAATTTTTATCGAGTTAAGTGCTTTCTAAATAAGAATTTATAGAGAAATATATGAAACTATATATACAGAACGATTGTCTTGGATAGGGCGATGTTGTGCTGGTAGGATTTTTCAGGCGGCATACTTTATAAGAATTGATTGGTCTGATATGTATCAATTAAAGGATGTGCTGTTTATTTTCCTGACAGAGAGAAAGAAGAGGACACAGAGTCCGGAAGAGGCCAATCTCTGCCCCAGTCACCCAACTCTGTAGAGGGCGCCATTGGTGGCCCTGTCAGCTTCACCATGTCTGAACTGCGGCACCTCGGCCCCGTGGCTCTTTCGCTCTGTGGTGGCCTCAACGAACCTGAGGGAATCAGTCTGGACAAATTTATGCAAAAAGTGGTCACCTTTGAGGATTTGGCCGACAACCCAAACATCACCCTTCACCCAGACCTTGTTGTCAAAATACATGACAAGTAAGATATTCTTGTTCCTTAGTGTTTTTTCTTAATCATAGTGCACAGATGTTTCAGGGTAGTTATAGAATAATAAATTAATCCTTGTTTTTACTGATGAGTTGCCCCCTCTTATGACATGTCAAATGGGAGATCGTTGTGCTCAGACCTATTATTTCCCTTCACCAGACACAAGAGGGACTGGACAAACAGTGTAAAGAGGGGAAAAAAAATCACCTCTGCATTTTTTACTTGAGACATACACCCTGAAAAATTCAAAAAAAAAATTATAATGTAAAGAGAACATTTTCTTCTTCTTCTTGTAATTTTATCAGATTTTTTGGCGATCAGTCTTTCGAATGGCAAGGTGTAAAGGGATTTTTCCCTCTTTACAGTGTTTGCCATAGAGCCACATAACTAGTTACTTTTCATGTTTTGTAAGTGCATTCCAACTATGAAGTGTGTTAGCAAATCCTGTTCTTGCGTACAAGAAAAAGAGATGATTTGACCTATGATGTAAAAGTCTTGCTTCATTGGACCTGGTTTTGTTATGCCTGATGGTGTATAAAAGCCTTGAATCAGACAGCCTATGCAGCTCTGAGATTTTCGTAATACTGTTCTTCTCATTTGTAATGCTGTGCACAAAGTGATGAAAGTATGACCATAACGATGCTGTCATTATCTACCAAGTATCCATTACCATAGCAGTGTGTTATTCAATCTGATCAGTAGACTAGAAATCAACACTGCCACATACAGGTACCTATGAGTTGGATTTGAACATGTGAAACTTTGATATTATCCATTTTTCATTTAAAATCAGGAAGGAGACATATTCTTTGTTTTTACTCAACTTCTACCATCTCAGTAGGCGAAATGTCATACACCTTTTTAAGCTATTACATTCCCTCAAACTTCTTTGGCATGAAAAGGTTTAAACCATTAAATGAATATCGTGCCCAAGGTAAGACTGCAATTCAACTCACGTTTGAAACAATAAAAAAGTTCATAAGAAGCAATATTCTCCTGTATTTCTATATTGTAGGTAAGAGCCAAGCTTGGCTGTGTAAAATAGCTCCTGTTTATCTCTGTGTACCACAGGTATTACAACTGGGCCACAGCTGGTCCTATGGTGCTCTCCCAGATTGTCTTCCACAAGCAGCTGCCAGAGGTCAGTCACACACACACTGTAGTATGTCTGAGCTGTTATGCAGTTGAATAATGTGACCATTTGTATGACTGCGTTCTTGTTATCAAGCATGATATCCCCATGTTACTACCTGGTTCTCTATAGGGTTATAAGGTCAACCTTTCTTCTCCACTCTCTGGTGGAGAGGAATTCAGATTTCTTCACTTGCATATTACCTCTAGTATATTTATATTCCTCAGAATCTGTGAATGTAATTGAGGATGTATGTGTGTGTGTGTGGGGGGGGGGTGTGTTTGTTGGCTAAAAGAAGTCTTAACTGGTAACAAGCTCTAGAATTAAGATGCGGAATTTTTCTCTTTTTTTTTTTTCTTTTCGAGTTTTCACCTCTCACTTCAGTGAGATAGCTCTAATGTTTAAATCTGTGCAGTGATACTGAGTGGATCACTGGTATTATATCTATTCATTATGAACATGTTTGTTGTTGTGTCGTCATAGCTTGTCGGCTTGCTTGGTTTGAAATCAAAACTGTCTGTTGGTCTCATAAAATAGTGTGGAGTATAGAATCACATCTCAGTCCTGGAGTAGCTATCTTAGATCAAATATTGTATTGTGCAAGAACACCCTTTGCTATTTGAATGGCTTGAGAATTATAGATGTGTCTTTGGAAGCTTACTGCCATTTCCTGCATGCAGTTACCCTTCAGTGATGATATATGTATCATATCATTCACCAGCAAGAGAGAATGCATGACATTAAAAAAAAAAAAGATTGCAATGTAAAAGAAAATCCTACATTATATGTACAAATATGTATAAAAATTCTTGACTGCCATGGGGAGAATGCATCTTTTAAAGAAATGAAGAAAGAATGCTGGAGAAATTAGGATTTTTAGAAAGAATTCATCCCTTTTGTGTAAAATGGCAGATATGTGATGGCTATACACAAATAAGCATCAAAATTGTTCACTGCATTGGGAGAATTTATGAAAAATATGAAAAAAAAACCCAAACCAAAAGACATAGCGAAATCATTATTTGGCAAGAAATTTTGAAATCAAATGTTCTCCGTATCTTTTTGTGCAGCCCACCAAGGTAAGCTTCCATCATCTCACGCCGATTCTGATATCCAATGTTTCCATTCCTGTGATTGAGCTAGTCACATGATAGTTATTCAGCTTCTGCTTTTCTTTTTTTTTTTTTTTCCCTCCCCTCCATGTTTTGACTTCATGGTAAATCTTGAGGAAAAAAACAAGCAAAAAACCCCTGACATATTGGAAAAAATTGCAGGTGTTTTGCTGTGAAATGCTTACAGATCCAGCAACATTTTATGTGTCAGTTAGCGTTTGGTACGCAAAAAAAAAAAAAAAAAAAAATCGAATTGGGAAGCTAAAGTTTGCAGATTGTTGCCATATCAGGGACTGTTTTAGAGCATGGTAGTGTGTCCTTCATGGGAAGGTATAGGCAATAAAATGATCAGAGGATGAAGATGTATTTGTGATGAAAATGTCAGAGTGTTATGGCATATTGATCATACGGAAATCTGTCATAGCAGATTTTCTGTTTCAAGGATCCTGGCTTGATTATGAAAGATATTTTGTGGATCTCATTTTTTAGTTGTCGAAATGTGATTCATTTTTTCTCTCTGTGGTCATTCCTGGCATTTGTATGACAAAATCACTCAAAGCATCAAAGTACTATAGCAGTTCTTGAAAACTGGACATTTGAGATTGGATTTGTCAATACCAGATGAAGCCATCACTTGCAAGCTTTGTATTGAGTGTGATATTGTGTGTTTGCATCACTATCATATCATTATCGTGGGAAATACAATGGCAGCAGGGTTTTAACACAGTTTGTGCTTATAGATGGAGAAGTATTGATCATTATGTGAACACATGGGCGTCACTTGTCGATTTTTTTTTTTTTTTGCTGACTGATTGTAGCTACATTTAATGTTTGTTGGTGAGATAATTTCCTGGCTGCATTTAAATTAGAATTTGAGGGATTAAAATGGCACATATCATAAAGTAATAATAATATGAAGTCACCTTTGATTATGGTTTCATTTCACTTTCACAATCTATAGTTTTATCTTTAGCCAAACCTTACTTTTTGTTTTACAATACTAGAAGAGAATCCATGACCTTCATGGCAGATTTTTTAAATACACTGTATAGATCAAACCGACACTGCCCTGTGATGTTAAAACTACATGGCAAGTTTGTGCACTTAGATGTTGGTATTTTTGGTGATCAGGCTGAATATTACTTGAATAAAACGTGTTTGGTGTTTTGAATGTGTGTCATTCCATCGAACATACAATTCAGATCAAACACTCTCGTGAGTTTACTAATTATTCAATTGTTATCGCCTCTTTAGAATAACATCTAACACAGTCAACTGTTTTTGGCTTTATGTAAGTTGAAACACAGATCTTTATGCAACAATGTTGTGTGCCAAATTTCAGATGGATACATTCAGTAGTTTTCGAGTCCTTAAGCCTGTTATGGGTTTTATTGTAGAGTTATAATATAGATAGTTTTTAACTTTGTGTGATCTGGTATAGTCAGAAATGGACAGAGAAACAGGAAATTTAATGTTTTTTTTTTTTTTTTCATTTTTTTTTAAAAAGTAGATTATATTTGCTGCGAGTGTATCTTTAGTGCATGCTTCCCTACATAGTTTCTTATGCATCGATACCCTAGACTCTCTTGATTCCACTTCATATTGCTACCCCTGATTCACCATCCCAGATGTTCATTCGAAACATGCCCTATAGGAATTCTCAAGATCCCTCTTTGCTCCAAATATTGGCAATTTATGTCTGTTTCATACCGCCTTCCCCATTAACAGACAGTCCCTGGGCTTGTAGGAAATAGTTTCATGAATCAGTTTCATCCTCTAAGTTTCATTGGAGGATATTTGTCCTCTCATATAAAGTATTTGTTCAATCTTCTGTCCATCCACCAAGACTCTATGCATCTCCATCCATATACCTCCCATCCCCCCCTCCCCTCCTCATCCTCATCTTCCCTGCCATAGTTTTTTCTCTTTATTTATACCATCATTTAAAATCGGAAGTCACTGAAATTGTGCCTTGTATATAAATGTGATATTTTCTTTCACGATCATGTCCATGGGATGTCTAGATTTATTATGTACTTAAGATTTTCAAATAATTTTGATCCTATTTTAAGAGACATCTAATTGGTGTATAATTGATGTATTTGTGATTTTTATTTTTTTAATTTTTTTTTTTATTTGAGAATTTAATCTCCATATGTATTATTCCTACTCCTGAATGTTGAGCATGAAATTTCTGAATTTGTTGAGCCATGAGGAAAGGAAAGATGAAAAAAAACAAAAACAAAAAAATAAACGTGTGAAAAGACACATATGTTGTCTTTGTTAGAATGAGATGGTAGAAAGTAAGGGCATCAGAAATCTTGAAAAAGTGTTTAGGAATTAGTAGCTTTTGAAATAGAGTTGAAGAAAGTGTTCCGTGCAATATAATTTTATATAATGGATGAACACCAGGAATACACCTAAACTGATTCATTGCCAGTGAAATATAAGTACCACATATGAGCTGAAGAAATGTGTCAGAAGAGTCCTGCAAAATAATGTGATTGACTGTCTGGATGTTTATGCCACACAGCATGAAATTACTGTTGCAAAAATGCTGGTTTGATCCCTAGATACAATTGAATTTGCTCTTGTTATTTTATAACGCTGGGTATTCATCATTCACGCGTTCAATATCAAAGATGCCATTTTGCCAGAACTTTCTTATTGGCTCATTGTGACTAAGATAGATGGATTTCAGTTTTTGTTTGTTTGTTTATTTGGAATTGGTTTCTTTTTTTTAAACTACATTCCATTTCAACACTCATTTGTCACACAAGGGTTGAAAGAGATCAGCTGTCAAAATTTTCATATATAAAATTGTCGGTGGCTATGGAACAGGGTATGAATGTACTTTGAGTTTGGTAGAAAAAAAATAGCTCAACTTTGACACTGCTGTGGTGCTAAAATATTCACATTGAAGTCATTTAATGGTCAGTAATATTCAGTTTTCTCACTGAAGTCTCAGCTGACATCTGAGGCATTTCACCTGCTGGTACGACATTCTTTCTGTAATAATCCGTCTTTTCATTCACAGACTGTAAACATTTGTTCTGTGTTGTGTGTGTTGCAGGTGTCGGTGCAAGGTCTGGAAAAGGACCACATGCCAAAGAAAGAAGAGAAGAAGAAGAAGAAGAAGAGCTGGTTCTCCTGGGGCAGGTCAGACCCAGATATGGAGGCAGTAGCTGCCCTGGCTGAGGGTTCAGGCAACCTCAGTTCGAATCCTTCCACAGCCACTTTGACCGAGAGCCAGCAACAGGTAGGGCATTAGCAGGAGGAAGTTTACATCTCAAGAGACTTCCATGTTCTCAGTTCTTCCACTTCTCCAGTCCCAGTGTCAAGAAAATTTGCCCTCAAGTGATATACTAGTCTTGCTCAGAATGGACATTGTTAGTCCAATCTGATAATCCATGTTGTATTATTATCTATCAGAGGGTTTTCAATATTAAAATTGAATAATTGCATACATATCTCAAATGGGACAGCCCCTTTCTTTGATTTTTCATTTGTTTTTGGTTTTAGTTTATTTTATTTTATATTTGTAGTGTTAGCAGAGCTTAGTTGTCTTTTGAATGAGCTATTCCTCTGTTATTTTGTACCTGTAGCGGTTGCTAAATCCACTTTATTTGATATATGTTACCTTGTATCTTTTTTTTTTTTTTTTTTTTTAAGAGATACTGTATGTCATTGCACAAAACTTGTTTCGCTCACTTCATAACATGTATTGACAATTTTAATTTACCCTTTCACTAGGAGAAAGAGGCCGTGTCCCCTGGCCAGTCCCCGAGATCCACACCTCCCACCAGTGTCACTAGTACTCCAAGGAAGCAGACAGAAACAGTTATCAAGTGAGACATAGCTGAGATCTCTAGTAGATTTAACATAGAAAAGGCCTGTAGTCATACAGTAGGTTAAGCTTTTATGCTGCGGAAGGCATAAAACTAGACCTTGAGCCGATTGAGGTGTATGGGGGAACTTTCTCCAAGGAAATTGGCGGGGATATAGTTGTACAGTTTGATGCATTTAGATTTATAATTATTGACCACAGTGGACATTTATTCTCAGAACACATACATAGTTTAGGTTTCACTCTCTCTGCTTTTTGTTTGCTAATATAATGAAACAGTAACATTGACAGCAGCTGCTGCTTAAACAGACCTGCCATTTATTCCGATTTTATCGGAATATTCCGATTTTCCCCCACAAATTCCTGTCCTTCCGATTT
>JBCEWB010706099.1:0-17121 GCA_039654565.1 Peronia peronii | reverse complement strand
GATAGATAGATAGATAGATAGATAGATGGATGGATGGATGGATGGATGGATGGATGGATGGATGGATGGATGGATGATGGGTGGATGATGGGTGGATGGATGGAGGGAGGGATGGACAGACACAGACATATGGGTGACCATGCCGTGACAGGAGTTTCCCAAACCTGAGATTTATCATAGCCGTGTAAACAACAACAACAACAACAACAACAACAACAAGAAAACCTGCATGTTTACAACAACTACAACAAAAATGAACAAAAGACGTAAACAAAACAAAACGAAACAAAGCAGAAAAAGTAAACACACATAAATTTTTTTTAAAAAATGAAAACAGAAAAACACAAATTAATAGTATTAAATTTATCTCAAAAAAATAAATAAATAAAAAATTCAGGAGTGATTGGCTTTCCTAGGACACAAGATATTCAAACGACTCTTAAATTAGCTCGAAATGTTTGAATTCCTTCCATAAGAGTCTTCAGTCAGTTCGAAATGACGAATTCACTTCAAATCAGCACTTTTTTTCCCCTACCTTATAAATTCGATCAATTTTTTCATCAGATTTATAGAATTGAACCGTATCTTATCAAAATTTAATCATTATTTTCAGCTCTAGGTTTGGTCTCCAAATTGCTTCATCCACATTTTTAATTTTATTACTACCTTGACCTTGTACACATCAATGGCAGGTGAATAAGCCCCACCAGATTTCCGCATTCATAACTTTAAATGTTCCTTTTCCGAATTGTCGAATATTTTGCGACCTCATATCTGGCCCGGGTGAATGATTTATGTGTTTTACGATTTACTGATCTATGTTGGGATTTTATATCTATCAGGTCAGCAAGTTATTTCTATGCAATAGCACCTCTTCCGAGATCTGCATCTGGACTGGACTCGCTACGTCAGTCGACAGTGTGCAGAGAAATACTGAGAAGAAATTGTCCCATGCAGAGAAAGGGTGCCTTTATGTATTATTAGATTTTTATTTAGTTCATGTAAGATTTCGTTAGCATAAAGTATCAGTGAGAGTGCCAGGGGAAAAATTTCCATTTCTTGATCTCGATAGGCCAGTCCGTAGACCTAAGATTCATAATTTCATACATCGAAAGGGCTGCTTTTAATGAGGATGGCCATTTGTGTCACAAATTTGTAGCCTTAACTTGTTGAATGTGAGGCAGGCCGTACTCCTCATCTTAGCTCTACTCCTAAGCCAAATTTCATTCTGGAACCTTCATGAACTGAAGTGCATTTATCTAAACTGGTCTTTTATGTTGTTCATGAAAAGCATCCTCTGCCAGGAAACTATTTTATGTAGAGCAGCGACCTAATTCTTGAAAATGAAATCATAAATTCTCTCTGTTGGTGAACCCCTCGTTTATGAATACTTGTGATTGCAAACAATTTGCATTTTTAGCATTTGCTGTTTCTCCTATAAGAAGCTGATCAGTCACTTTTGAACTGTTAGATTATATTTCAGAGGAATTAGATCTACTTATAGCGGCATCACACATATCTCTAGAGACTATCTAATAAATTATTATTTGTGGATTGATTTAGAGGAGCTGAATCTGATTGAATTTGTTCTAGATCTAGATTATTAATCCCAGCAAAAGTCTAATTGCACTATTAACAGTATTGTCTGAAGACTAAACCTATGTTTTTGGCAGTCTGTCAGATTTCAGACATTTTCAATTCAGGGCATGACTTCCAATGTAGAAATTGAATCTGTATAAGAATAAGTGTGATGAAGGGCATAATTAGAGAGTATGGATAAATTGTAACAGAGAAATAGTTGCATTTATGTGTAATCTTTTTGCAGGCTATTTGAATAAGGTTGTTTAGGAGGATATTGTTCTATAATGACTGTTTCTTTCTTTCTCCCCTTCCCTCTTTTTTTAGAGATATATGGTAGATCTGTCAGTCTAGATCTATATTTTTTCCTCTCTCTGTACAGTTATCTATATTTGTAGATTTTTTTAAAGTGTATATGATATATTGATTATGTATTTCTTTGACAATTGAAATGAACAGATTTGGCTGTACCATGCTGGCAAGCCACTTGAATGAGAATGTGAAGGATTTTGAGATAGTAAAACTAGAAAATGAGCTGGTTCAAGCGTGGTGGTGAGCGAAAATCACCAGAATCCTCGGACCTTACTCACTCAGATACAGATCCCAACACATGTTTAGAAGTCTTTCAGAATCACTGGAAACAGGTATTTTTTGCCATTTCTTGGTGATCCTATATAATTCTGTTGTTTTCTTTGACAGACTCATCAGAATTTTCAATTCTTGTTTTTTAAAAAAATTGCAAAGCTGATTCAGGAGTTAAAATTTATTCATCTTAGACCAATTTAGCTGTTATCTAAAGATGGAATTTGGAAGTGTCAACTGTGACCGAGTGACTGGGTTTCTTTTGATGCACGATCAGTTGTGACCGAGTCAGGGGAACTCCCAAATTTGCAAAGTTTATGAAATGGACAAACAACTGCTGCTTTGTTATAAGATCCATGCTGAATCCCATAAATGTGTGTGAACAGTGCATTTTTGTGTCTGAGAAAGTGCATGTGTCAGCAACCTTGGCTAAACTTTATGAATAGCTTGTTTCTGAATTCAGTCCGGTCCTTTACCTATTGGTGGCTTGAGGCCTGCATAAAGACAACCTTTATGTTTTGGAATGATTGTTATTGCCGTTTGGTTATAAAAATAGTCTTCTGTAAAGCCTCTTTTATACTTTGGCTAAATCTAGATCAAATCATGGACAAGTATGTTGAGAAATAAATCACGTCATCCAAAACGCAAAAGCAAAGGTCAATAAGCAGTCACTTATTGCAGTTATGTGTTGACATATACGTGAAGCGATCGTCAACGTCAACTAGAGCACACATTCATATCCCACTGTCTGATAATTTTGTAGTAAGGTGGTGGCATTGTATTTTGTATTTATTTTTTATTCATTTATTTATTAAATGTATTTATCCTAAATTTTGGATTAGCAAAATTGCTTGTTTGTTTTTCTTAAGCCTTTCAATCCCAAGATAGTAGGATTATCTCGGCTTTCAGGAGCTGCCTGATTTTGGTAAGCATTTTTGTGGGTAGAAATTTGAAATTTGGAAATTTTGCCCGGACAGCGCCAAGCAACGTACTCTTTCATCGATTTTGAACTGCCAAGGGTTCTTTAACGTGTGTAATGTACACAGGGGACCTCCGAGATATATTCCCCCTTATCTGAGAAGGCTAGACGCCGGGCTTCCCTACCCAGAAGAAGCCAGAGGACCATTGAGTCACTGAAAAAATGCAGGTTTCGATCTTCCTGTCCTTCCATCCCCCCGATGCAGAACCTGCGAGTCCATCCCGGCCTCAAAGCCATGAATTGTTTTCTCCATGAGAGATGCCAAACCACAGAGCCATTGCGCCCCTCCTGGATTAGCAAAAAATTGACCATGGAACCTAAACACTATTACTAGACCTATTACAATTAAACATAATATTACATGCAACAATGTGACGTCTCAGTCCAAGTTTTCTCTCTCTCTTCATCTCATGCTTCATTCACTCTCTCTCTCCCACTCCTTACACCTGTTTCCTTCCTCTTCCCCTCTCATACCCCCTCCTTCTCCCTTTCTCTCTTCTTAGTCTTTTCTCTGACATATCCTGTTTCTTAAATTGACCACATAAAATTACATAGATGTACTAAGGTTGTATGGGATGGTAACTACTTCACTCCGTGGGCTTTGACATAATATCAAGGTTGATCTTGTCACTTGGTCGCAACTGACATCATATCAAGGGTGACCGTGTCATTCAGTCGCAGTTGACGCTACCATGGAATTTTGTTCTCTTAAATTAATAATTTCTTTTTGTTTGAGAGAATTTTTAAAATATTTATGTAATTGATTTGGTATAGTCTTTTTAAGAAAGCTGTCCATCATTGGGAATAAAAATGGCTAATAAATAAAGCCATTATATAAAAGTGACAGATGTTTTTTGCTTTATCATGTCCTATAAAATAGAACAATAGGATGAAGTATTTTGGTTTGGAAGGAATTAAATGCAAAATGGACGATGTAGACAAACAAAAACAATTAGACAATAGCATTCTTTGCAGATTAATTTAGGCAGGGAAAAAACAAGAGAACAAGAAATGCAAATTTATCAAGGAAATAACAGAGGGAATGTAGGAATGATTGAATGATACACAGAACTTTATTTTCAATGTTTTCCTCAGGCGTGGAATGTAATATCATGCCAAGAGAAGAAATGGGTGACATCCAATGGTCAGTCGACACCTGATGGAGTAGAGGCTGTGTTGAGTAATCTGGAGCAGATGGTCACTCTGCTGGTCAGTGAAGATGATGATGGAGGATTGCCAGGTAGAAAATAAGTTTTGTGTTAAAAGTTTGAAAAAGTGGATTTACTGTTATGCTCATGTCTTTTTGTCTGAGAAATAAATGTGAGACTTGTCACTTTGAGAACCCGAAAAATCACTATCTAAACTCCTAAAAATCTGAATCTGGCAGAAAAAATCAAGATCATGCAAAACAATGTATTAATATTAGAGTTAAAAGTCTTCAAGTTTAGCATTTAGGTCTGCACAAAAATCCTGATCAGTGAGTAATCTTGGCAGTCCACTACTTTGTACCTCTAAATACAGATTTTTATATACCACATAATTCTTGTAAGCATAAGATCAGTGATCATAATAACATCCATCTTTATAAATAATGAAAAAAACAAATAAAAAAAAGGCTAGTGGGAAAAATTATAATTCAGCCACATATTAATGGATCCAAGTCCTTTATAGCAAAAACACCTGAGGATCTAGATTCTAGGTCTAGATTCAAACAAAGGAACAGTTACCAGTAGTTCAGAACATAAGAGTTATGGCTTGGTGTGAGAACTGGCAGCTTGTGATTTTCCGATGTAGTAGGAATTAGATATAAATTATGATTTTTGGAGCTCCTTTCAATAGGATGCAACTCTTAGAATTAGAAAGTGAGTGATGAGACTTGCGGAGACTAGTGATTGCAAGACTGGGAATTGAAGGTCAGGTTCTCAGTGGATAAAAACTGTGATCGAGTACTTCTGGCAAAACACAACTGTTTCGGTTCAAAGCAGGCACGGCCATGTCAGTAGGGCCAGTGAAACAAAAAAGTTGCAATATCGTGTAGGCATTCGGAGGACAGGAATTTATCGCAAAAAAATAGGCAGTGTATGCTGATAAAATTGAGAGAAATGGCAAGACTGAAATTATGCTCATATTGCACATTTAATATTTTTTGTTAGTGCTTTTCTGACTGCAAACTGAGCATGCTTTCTTTCTTTGTGGACCAATAAAATATTTGTATTCCTGAGAATGGAAGTGTATAGTCATTTATTGGTGTTTGTCTCTGTCTCTAGATTTTTCTTGGGAGAGAAAAAAAAAGAGAAGAAAAAATAAAGAGAAAACAAGGTAAACATTATCTGGTAACATGTACCATTGAAGCAGTAAGGCCATAATTTTACAGACGTGTTGGTAAATCAACTTTTACATCTTAGGTGGAGCGATATGGCATTTTGGGTCATGTTTTCAGACACCTTTGCAGTATTTTTAATCATGAAGTGATAGATCTATAATATTTTGTTAACCATTTCATTTCATTTGTTTGAAGGACCCATCCTGCACTTTGTCCTGGAATCAGAGCTTCTAGAAAAAATCTGTGGTTGGTGCACCATCAACATCTCTGCCCATGAGCGCTTGCGAATGCAACAGCTGCGGATATTCGAGTTGATCATCAGTCAATCAAAGCAGCTGCTTCTGGTGCACAAACCAGTGATCAAGCCATTGCTGAGGCTGTTAATAGATGTAGCTGATTCACAAGGTACTTTGCATTGTTCATTTTATTTTAAAAGAACAGAAAAAGATTCACCTTTTTGTAATGCTTTTTTGCATATTAAAATATTTGTTTCCTCATGTAATGTTTTTTTCCTTTGAGCTTCATCAGCATTTAGGACCTCTGACTAAATATTGTGCAACGTTTTATTTCATTCATCGTTGTTCCTGGCACTTCGAGTAAAAAAAAGTGGATTGCAAAAAATGCTCTGCAAGTCTTGTGAAGATGTCTTTTGTTGTGTCAATAAAAACTAATTATTTAAAATGGCTTAATTTTTCTCAGAATTTTCAGTAGTAGTAAACCTGTATTGGTCTTTTATTTTGTCTCCCAGAAATCGCCAATGGTGAACTTGAGTTCAAGCTTGTCCTGGTGCTTCATCAGATCTGCATCTGCATCTCTCAGCAAAGTTTGATTCTGGAAAGCTTCTTTAGGTAGAAATTATTATTGTTTTGTAAGAAAACAAATAAAATTTTGTGACAGCTTTGCTATAGATTCACTGTATTCTCACTCCATTACATCTCATGGTGAAGAAACAAAAACAAAAAAAAAAAGCTCTCTTTATTGGTCAGTGTATAAAATTTAGTTTTATGTGCTCGGAAAATTAATTTGCCTGTATATAAAGCATTGTTTTATAGTATAATTGAATGAGATAAGGTGTATCATGCTTGTCTGGTAATATTGGTCATGAGACCCTTAGAAAATAGATTCTATTTGTGGATTATTGTAAATGAGATATGACATAAGCTTTATGATGTCAAGAGTTTATGTTTGATTGTTATATAAGATCTTGTCGTTTGTAAAAGTGCTGGCAAAAAAAGAAAAAAGATTTACAATCCCTTACAAACAAGAGGATGACCGGCATTATTGTCATTTTTCATATTGTGTGCAGCTGACCATGAAATGTGATCACACTGCTTATATTTCATGCTGCAACTTTTATATGAACACACAGTATACACAGAACAGTGCTGCAACATTTGTGCCTCTGACCATATTTGTTATGTTTGTCCCAGCACTGATGCTGATCATGGTCCTGCCCGTTTCTTGATCTTCTCACTGCTGATCCCCTACATCCACCGTGAAGGGCCCGTGGGACAGAGAGCCAGGGATGCTCTGCTCCTCATTATGACGTTGTCAGCAAGGCATCCCCATATAGGCCAGTATATTGCCAACAATTCGGACTTCTGTCCAGTAAGTGGAGTCTTTTGATGAGTCTGTCATTTACTTATTTATTTGTTTATTTAATTGTACTTATTCATTTATTATATTCTACTTATGACTTTCAGCCACCTGTGTATGACTATCTGGAATCATTTTTTGTTATTCACAGTGCAATTTGAACAGCTCAAGTTGCGTGAAGACAGAAAATTGGATTGAGCTAACCAAACACTGAGTTCAGTGTTTCAGTGTAGTGACGTTGTATTTGAAAAAAAAAAAACCCTCATTTGTTAGCATGCTCCATGATTTTATGAGCGTTTCTAAACCGATAGGGACATCAGCAATGTCATGATTGAGACCTAATATTTGTGAATCTACTTTACTTATATAAACATTTTTTATCATAGCATATGGCTTCCTTGAAATATTTTCTGTTTATTATAGAATTAGTACACGTAATGTTGTGCTCTTTCAAAGATGTGCTCCTCTTGTTAGCTAAATTCAGATCTAGGTTGAATATTCCTGCTGATTTTTTAATTAATTTTTTTTCCAAACTGCTTCGTTAGCTTACTGACAATTACTTTTACATCTGCCATGCATTTTGCTGTTATCATCGACATAACTCACATTTGCGACGAAAATGAACAAAAATGAAATGCAAAATTATAAGAGCAAGTAAATTTCCAGACCAGATCTACAAATAGCCCAACACCTGTCCTTTTTTATTCTAGTAACGAAGATATCAAACTGACAAATGAAGCCAACCAATGGGAGGCACACAACGTATGCACACAGATACCCCACTACAGCTCTTATAGTGCAGACATTGGTTAAAAACTATGTGTGCAATAATTCGTCCAACCTTTGTCTCCCCATCATTAAGTCATAGTGCTGAACAAGACTATTGCCCCGCCATGCGATGAGTTCCTTGTGCTAGTCAGTAGTATTGTGCTCTAGGTCTATGCACATTATGCTCCTTCTTCCATGTTATCAACATACAACCTACCTGCACAGACTTTACAGTTTTTACGGTGCATAAATTAATGGGGATAACCATGAACATATATATAGTATTTTCTTTATGTTGTGTCCTCCCATCCCTTCTCTCACCTCCATCTGCATGGCTTTCACAGGTGGCCAGCAAGGTAAGGAAGTTCATGGGCTGGTTAACCGTGAGGTGAGAAGATGGGTGCCCCCACCCATCCACACTTTCCAGTATATCGCCACAAGGGTGTGAAGGTGTCAGCATCTCTCCACCCGCAATCTACATAAAAATTCAAGAATTTGCACCATGCCTCTTGCTTTGTCCCTCAGTCTCAAGCAGGAGTGGAATGTTGCATACAAATCGTGTCGTATGTGTAGGCACTAATTTATTAATTTTTAGGTCAAACTAAACAGGCAGGCTTGCCCATAATGTCTGAGCTAGCTGAATTTTTTTAACAAAGAAAAATGAAAGGGTAACGTAGGGGACCGAAAAAATTGGTTGAGCAAGCCAGAGTGTCAAGCTACCTGGAGTGGAGCTGAGCGGAGTGCGCTGTATTTATTTATGAATTTATTTGTTTAATACTACTTAATGTTGAATATATCTCAGTTGAATATAACTACGGAGAAAAAAAATAGTGAAAGAAAAAAACATATTTTGCTGGATGTATCGTAATGATACATAATAATCAGAGGGAGAAAATGTCTGATTTTCCACATGAGAGTTATGTCTGGCTAATATTAGTCATCTTCACAGTTCATAATAGGATAATTCAGGATATGTTTACAGAGCATTTCTCTGCGGGCCCATTTTCATAGATGCCTGCTAAATAGAGCATTGTCTTTAGTTTGTATAGTAAGTCAGTACTTTTGACTCACTGCTGATCAATTAGACCAACTGAGTTCCTAATATTTTGGAAAACTCCATCTATCCAGGAAAATTTGTCTCATTTCTTGGCTTCTGTTATGGTGGGTAGGAAAGGAAATTTATTATGAAAACTCTTCTCTGTGAATGACAGACTCAAAGCCAATAGAACCAAGATACTCTCCAAATAATAATAATATTAAGTAGTGTTAATAATTACGTAGGAAAGAGACTGATGTCTCTGGCCAAATACCTATGGCTTTCGGCTCAGACTGGAAATGAGGCAAAATCATGTAAACAATAGCACTTAGCCTTCATTGTGATTGTGTTGATGTACTTGATTGCCGAAAAGTTATCAATTTTTTATGAAATTATTGTATTCCATCGTGACCATGGACTTCAAGATCAAACCTTGTTAAGAGGTACAAGACAATTTATGAGCGAGAGATAAATGGTACAAGCAGGACTTCGTTGATTTGTGGACCCAGATAGTATTTTGGAGTGTAAGACTGACACTTTAAAGACAAAATTGACAGTACCAGCAAATGGCAAAAGCATAAATTTGAACATTCCTATTCAGCTTGATCTGTCAAATGACTTCACCCAAGTTATAGTATTAAAAACATTTGATATTAAAAACATCTTATCTTGCCTAGTCGAGAAACTGTGAATGCCGCATGTTTGCCTCACTTCCTGGTTTTAAACTTACTTCCGGCGGGAAATCCAGTCGGGTATTTTCCAAAATCTTCAACTGTTACATTCTGGTGATCATTTCTACTACATATAGAGGAGACAAAGAAACACCAGATGAACAGATCTGATAACTGAATTTTTGGTTTTCCTTAGGTGCTGGCTACTGGTCTTAGTGGCCTCTATTCCTCACTACCACGGCGGATCACCCCTCTCTCAGATGACTGGCATGCCATCACTAGAGACGACTGTGTCAGGATTCCAGACCTGCAAATGTTCCTCAATTCTTTGCAGTTCTCCAATGCTGTAGTTCAGGTAAGATTACTTCGCTTCTCCTTGTTCATCTCTCGAGTAACTTTTGGCCTTATCTTCTGAATTAGTAAGAAAAGAAGAGTGTCCTTTTCTATGCAGCGAAAATGCTTTGTATTGTTCCTCATTTGTTGGTGACATATTTTTGTAGTAATAATAGAGAGCAGTTATATAGTGCCTATCCCCATACAGTCTACAAGCTGTAAGTGCTTTACAGTCCATTGTTTTCTTGGCAGACCCAATGGAGACACAGACATTTTCAGTTTCTGGGGATGCATGCAAGACAGCTGCCTATGAGGTGCTCTAAACCTTATCATTCTGATTACATCATTCACTACCAACAGTTGAATACCCATTTTAACCTGGCTCAAGTCAGGAAATGTATGTAAACTGTTTTTTCCAAGGGCAGAAGGTCAAGACCAGTCAGGATTCAAACCCGGAACTTTAGATCCTGAGCCTGACCACCAGGCCACTGATGCACAGAAAAAACAACAAGGATTAAAGTTTTGATTAAAGCTAATTCTATCAAAATAATCTTACACAATCTTGGGCATCAGAAATCTCCATAGTGGAATAAGCCTACTGTACAAGATTGCTACTGATACAAATAATTCTCCTTCTTAGTAGCATTACATACAGTAAAAAAAACTTAAGTTAGCATGTAATTTTCAGGAATGAATTCTTACAGTTTCTTGTATTTTTAGCAGGACTGGATATATATAGGATCACTATGCATAGGTTAAATATGTTGTGTGGATATAAAACATTGTTTTTCATTCCACTTTTTCACTTCATTGTTATCCAGGTCGCCCATCCCTTGGTGAGAAATCAGCTGATAGACTTCATATACTCAGGATTCTTGGTTCCTGTGTTGGCTCCAGCCTTACACCAGGTAGAACTTTGTAATTCACTGTTTGTTCAGTTTCATGGAATATCACACAGATTTTCATAACGGCAGAGCTGAGTCTGTATTTAAAGCATAATATAAGGAAGATCAAAGGTTAGTGCGGCTGTTACATTTTTCTAGAGAAACTTTCCTTTTCCGTTTTATATTATGTCTCCTCTCCCAGATGTTTGTTTATTTAAAAAAAAATAAAATAACGTCTTCTCTACGACAAAGAGGTGAATAAGTAACAGCTTCTGTGTGACAAAAAGGCGAACCTTTACCTTCTCTTTTTTGATAAAGGGACGAATTGGTTTATAAATTATCTTGATGATTTGTCCCTTTGTCATGCAGAGAAGGTAAGGGTTCGCCTTTTTGTCCATCAGGGGTTGTTACATCTTCGCCGCTGTCGTACAGCCGACGATATGAGTATTTCTAAAAAGTGTCCTCAGATTAATGCAGTCCTAATGGATATTGTAAAGACGTATTCTTTTAGAACTAGATCTTCGTGAGCAGCAGCCTTACACCTTTGATCTACTGCTTAGCCATATGTCCTTTAAGTATTGTGCTCTTTGGGAATATGGGGTATGAAGGATAGCTGGCATTTTCAGTCATTTATGCTTCATTTTAGGAATCAGTGTGTTTGCTTTAATGTAGCCATCCAGAATTCAGAAATATCCATCATATCATAGCATTGGTTAGGTAGGCTCTGACCCAGGAAGACTGTCAAGACCTCAATACTCTGATATTATGTTTACCAAACTAAGGCTCTTGCTAGGAGAGAAGATGGATGATGATACTTCACCAGCTCACTTCTCACTTGATCACAGACTGAAGAAGAGACATTAGATGCTTGTTATAATCATATCACATAAAATTGACATAACTGAACACAAAGAAAGTTTTTGAGGAGCTTTCCAAGGGCTTCGTATCTGGGAAAATCTGAAGAAGATAGGTAATTCTCTGGATATGGTAGTTCTAGAAACATTCATGGCTTTGTTAGTTATTTCTCAAACCAGGTATGGGACTGCACACATACACACAGTCTTTGCAAGAGCTATTAAACACACACCATTTCACCAGTTTTGGTTTTCCCCCTCTGTTTCACTTTTACTTGAATAATTCATTACATTAGCTTAAATGTTTCACATTCATTTGTCCTGAATATAACCTTCAGTTTATCTTCAATAACCCCAATACTTTATGTATACAATGAGTAATTGCACATTTTCATTTCATGTAAAATCTTTCCATGGTTCTATGATGAATTAATGTTATTATTAAGCTTGGGACAAGTCACATACGTTTGAATCTCTTTGAAAATAGAACTGTTCTGTGGTCTGTAGCTATCATAGTTTAAGACAGAGTGTTCCACAGTAGGTTAAATTGTTACTTGTTTTTATACTGAAATTCAGAATTTGTGGTCAGCAGATTGCAGTGTCATTTCCCTGTTTGGCATAAAGTAACATACAATTCTTTGTTTCTATTTCTTTCTATTAAAAAAAAATTAAATCCACAAACAAACAGGACATTCCCGGTCTCCCGATTCCTTTGCTAGATACAGATTTATTTCGGGTCAGTAGGTCATATGCACGAGAGTTTATTTGCTTTTTTCATGGGCTTGATGTTCTAGTGATGTCCAGTTCTGTCTTGGGCTGTGTGGCACTGGGCTTGTGGTTGTAACCCTATCTGGACTTATTATTGACAGGATGGAAAATTGCAATTGCATGAAACTCTTTATTTCATAATTTTTGTATACATAATGTGTATACATGTTTTGTTTTTCTTTTGAACTTTTCTTTTGGCTGTCTTTGACTTTTGTTAGTTTAGTTTATTAACTGTGCAGAGCATCTAGGCCATAGATATTTTAATCTGTGCATTTTTTTTTCAGTCATGGGACTTAATGTTTTTGTTCAAAATAGTCTAACTTACAAGCATTGTGAATGTGATAATCTTTTGGCTTAATTTATTGTTCATTTATTCAAAGGTTCCAACTTCTTCTGTCTAAAGTGAAGAAAAAGCTTCTGCAAAAAATTAGGGTCATAATGAAATACATTTTCAATAGAATTAGAATGAGTGAAAGTGACAGTACTATCAGTTGCCTACAGAGAATCATTTGATATTCCTGCTTAGATGTCAGGTTCTCTATTTCTTCAAGCTCAAAGAAACACTAAGTGCTGTATGAAAACAAATTTACTGCAGTTAAAAACCATAAATCTGATTTAAAATTTGTATTATTTGAGATAATATTCTGAAACAATTTGGATTTCTAATCTGTTTAAATCCCATACAATAAGAAAACTATTGACAATAACCAAGATGATACCAGAAAAGGTGCTTTATGTACGCCTGCAAAAGTGTTGCTAGAAAGGTTATTGCTTCTCTATATTAAGCACTGCAGTCCTTGTTTTTTCTTCATCTTGGCAAATGAACTGATCTTGCCAATAGAGCATGTGCAGCCAGTCATCCCCATCATTGTAGGTCTGGCAGTGGAAAATTATGGAGTTTATTTGTTGTATAGTGCACACTGTTTATACTATTGTTTACATTGTTAATCCATTAAGTCAATGATCCAACAATGTAAGGCTTTGAAAATATAAATTCACTCAAAACTATCTGCTTAGCCTAATGTGTGAAGAGCAACATCCAGAAGGAAAATATCAAGATTTCATTACTCTTTCAGCACTGTGCAGCAGCTGCCAATTTCACGCTATCACCTATTCTCTTGTACATTCTTTTGTAGATTGTTTTTGGTAGAGTTCTTTAAAAAAAAAAAGGGCTATGAAGCACCTTTTTGCCCGTGTGAATTTTGAAAAGCGTATGTGTATTCTTTTAAATCACTTCACTTAATATGATGTTGAGCATCTAAAAAGTCATCAGTAGTTGATGTTGTTTAAATAACTACATTTACATGTATGTGTTAACTTAGAGAACCTCAGCATTGAAAAAGATGCCATTTATATGGATGAAATATTTTCCACAAATCATAGTGCTTTTTGCCAGTGAATTGTGAAACTAGCATTTTTACTTATTACAGAAAATGAAACTAGATTTATTGCAGGTTCATCCAAGTGATTTGAAAAAGAAAAATTGAGAAAAGCTGCATGAGTTTGTCTATAGTAGATCCTCATGAATGCCTTTCCATTTTAGGAGACAATATTTACTGTTGAACGAACTGTTGAAAACAGGTGCTTAGTAACAAGAACCCAAATTATTCTGGATGCTGTTGTTTTTTTTTTTGTCACATTAGTCCGTATTGCTAGTGATAGCAGTTAGCTAGCATGCTCATTTTGTATCAATTTATCTTGTCTTAAATTTCACAAAAATATCTTAAAGAAGAGGATTAGAAACAGCCCCAAGCCAGTATGAAATGGCAGCTTCGTTTATGTTTCATTTTTGTCTCAGTATGTCATTTCACAGCTGCTGTAGGAATGACGGTTACCTTTTTTCTTCTTATTTTATTTCATGCTCATAAGTTAATTATAGTGGATGTATTTCTCACAGTTTATGGAATGGTTTGTAATTGCATTGGCTAGATCTGTTCATTTCTCTAATAATAGTAGCAGGATGATTATCTTGAATGAGAAGAATGACATAACAGTAGAAATTTGTTATGAATAAATTTTTTCAGGTTAAGATAATGCTTATCTCCTATCAACACATGCTTAGTGTATTCCAGCCCAAGTATTTCTTCCCAATGCTCTCCAAAATCTTATTCCATTTTCCATATTTTCTACATGAATTTTTCATTCATATGGCCTTGTCACATCCAGGCAGAATTTATATATATATTTTCATAAAAGTAAGATGTCTCTGGACTGGTATTAAATACTGAAAGTTATTGTCAATGTGCTGTTGTAGAACAATCTAAAAAGGTTGATTTGATCACACTGAAATGCCATTCAAAGTAACCACTTTTTTTCTTTTTTCTGTTTTAGGTCATAGATATAAAATGCAATAATTACAATATTGTCAGTATTAGTTGCAGAACAACCATTCCAACCCCACTTTAGAATAATCATACATGATTTATCAAGAACAAGCATGGCAGATATAAGACTAAAAAGACAATTTGTTTTTTTGCTTGCCATATAAATTACCTCCATTGCTAGTTTAATTAGAATTCTTGTAATTCCATCAATCAGTCACTCTGCCTTCCTTTGAGTCAGTATCTGGATATCATCAGCTATGCTTGGCATCAGAACCTGTTTGCATACAATGCATGACTATAAATTAATGTTGTGAATATATACTTGACAATCTGAATTACAAACCAGCACTTTAGGTGAACTGTGAATATTTATTGAGCAGTTAATTGCAAATGTGAAAGATCTAGTCCAGCTCAGTATTGCAAATCTTCTTTGCTGATTTAATATGATCTATGTTTAGTCTCAGGTCGCTGGATAAAACAACATAGCCATGCTATTCATTCTGGTAGTGTGACCTGTTATATGGCATTTTGTAGTAAATAATTTATTTCACTTGTTGGTAGTGTATTCAGTTCTGTCTTTGAATTGTTGAACAAATTTCATCAACCAAATAGATCTGCATATGTCAGCAGTTACTTCTCTGTTAGTTGAGAGTCCAGTTTTAATAACTTTTCTGTGTTTCTTTGTGGCAGATCTCACGTGAGGAGGTGATGACTGCAACAGCTTACCTTGATCTTTTCATTCGACATGTGACTGATCCCCACCTGCTCAAGGCTGTTATGAAGTTTGTTCTAACGGAAAAGTACGATGAAATGCCCATCCTTGACACCCTCTTGTCTCGCATCAGCTCAAATTCCAATGTGAGCCACACTCGTCTCAGCTTTAAAATTCAGACATAGATAATTTTTCACTCACATGACTTTACAAATTCTAAGAAAGTGACAAGGTATCAGCATTAAATCTTTGTCCAGAGTTTTCATGTTAAATTGCAAAACATGTTCTGGTTTCCATTCAGTTTTCTATCAGTTTTTTCTTTTTCTTTTGAACTTCATGCTGAGAAAGAAGCACAAATGCATAGCAATATATAGATTTTTGAAAGTGGAAAAGGAAATAATGACTTGATACAAAAAAAAATTCTGTAAAAGGGATTTGTATATATTGGAAATTTACTTTACAGTTGTAGTCACTATGAAAAAGTTGATTTAGAATCCTTTATCTGAAGTGATTTTTACCTGTTTCCTTCTTATTTTGTTATTTTTGTTAATACTACAAATGTAGCAAATGCAAATGTGGAAAAAAAAAATGAATATATATTATTTTACAAAAACCATTTGTGCTGTGGATTTATAGAACAGCCTAGTTTGATTATAAATTAATGATTCCCAGTAAAGTGAGAGATAAATAGTGCAACAGTTGTACACCTGAAAAATCAACAAAACAGTAAATTTACAACTCTCTGTTCTTCAACAGCTGTCAACTGTGACTCTTGCCCTGTTCCACACTTTGGTTGATCTGAACTGTGAAGATGTTATGTTTCAGTTAGTCTTCAGGTACTGTTAAGTATAGCTTGCAGGTTCAAATCCTTAAAGTACTTCTCACATCTGGTTGCTAGATATTTGGATTGTCAAGGATTGTCTCTAGTAACTGTCTTCTATGCCACAATTTCAAACTTTAAAAAAATAAACTGATTTCATTACTGGACTGGTTTAGTTTACCAATAATTTTTAATGAGTACCTTATTGTGCTTTCTGTGAAATCTACCACACTGTTCCGTATTTTCAGATAAGAGGTCAGTTATATTTTACTTTCCTGAGGAAGAATAAAAATACGTTCTTTAGTCATGTAATCTTTAGTCGTTTTATAGAAATGTCTTAAAATTTCGAACAGATTGTTTACCAGCAACTAACTTAATACCTTGAGAGGGGGGCACGTCCCAGAGGTGATTTTTTTTATTATTAAAGATAGACTATTTTAACCTTTTCCATGGAATTCAGCACGTTCAAATTAGAAGAAAACAGTGGAAAAAAAAATTGACTTTTTCATACAGTTGCCATGGCAACGCCACCATCTTGGATTTTGGCATCCCTAAATTGACTGATTTTAAAATCTATCTCCTCCGCCAAATTTCAATGGAACTTGATAAAACTTGGTGAACATATTGTTTGACATAAGATCTAAAAGTTACATATTTTCGGCCCTTCCCATGCAATATAAAATTTTCTAGGATTTTTTGAAAATGCCACGTCATGAAAATTCAAATTTCGCCGTTTTTTTCATACTAAAAGCCCATTTTTCTCTAAAACTTATCAACCGAATGGAATGCATATACACACATTTTTTAGTTTTGTTGTGAAAATGATGTATACCAAATTTGGTTAGAATCGGTTTCGAAACAAAAAAGTAGATAGCAAAATAGTGTCAAAAAAC
>JBCEWB010705989.1:0-17121 GCA_039654565.1 Peronia peronii | reverse complement strand
AACAACAACAACAACAACAACAACAACAACAACAACAACAACAACGGCAACAACAACAACAACAACAACAACAACAAAACATTTCGTTCTCACCATTTCTCCTTATAATTTGTCATCGACCCTCAGTGACCGACACGCCATGACATGTGCTGCATAGACGTTAACAATTTTGTCAACACTACATCTTTATTATTGTCAGTACATATAATTATTTCGTTCTTTTGTGGTAAGTCCTTTCTCACCATACCGATACTTGATTTTGTGCTGCACCATCATTTTGAAATCATGAAAAATGGTTGTGACCAAATTGCTGCGGAACGGCATTGCAGATACTGTGAGTTAAAACTTCATTATCTGAAACTTAAACCTTGGCATTTACCCATAGCTCTTCTTTTTACCTATTTAGATGACTATTTCATGCTTCAATGAAGAGCGAAAAAAGTGTATGACCAAAAAAAAAGGTGAGCGAATCGAGATCAAAGGGCATCGTGCTAATATCTTATCTCACAAACAGATAATTATCAGAAATTCTCAAAGGAAAAAGTAAATTCGTCAAGTACAGCACTGTAACCGAAGATGGGGTAAATAACGCGTAAGTGACACCAATCTTATATTCATATATTTTATTTCGGTAAGGAAATTTCAAGAGCATGCAAGAGGATGTTTTTCCCATCAAATAAACGGAGCAGTTGATACCATAATATATGAAATGAATTTCATGCGTCTTTCAATTTCCATCCACCTGGTTTTGAGTAACATAACTGCAATATGAACTTTTTCACATTGCGAATTTAGGAAAAGACTCCTAGGCTTTTTCTACTAAGTATAGATTTTTTTCCATGCAATGTATTTTGTTATTTTCTGTTCGTTTTTGACTATCGCATTTCCACTAATATAGGATATCGGTAGCAAGTTTCTTTTTCATATCTATTTGTAAAAGCGTTAAAGTAAAAACTTTTTTTGAAGTCAATTGGACAATTTTATAAAGTGATAAAACTAAGGCAAGACTTGAATTTCGATAAGTGGTAGAGACACATGCAGTACTTTTCCACACACACTCCTCGTCGGTGCAAAATTTCAAATAATAGAGAAAACATTTATGTAGCGCTTATCCCCGTGCACTTAACAACATGATATTACCCCGACAGACCCAAAGAAAACACTCACAAACTTTCTCAGCTTCCTGGGAAGCATACAAAGCGGCTGCCTGTTCGGCGCTCAAATCCTTATAGATCTAACAATATCAATCACTGCCTCTAGTCGGGTACCCGTTTAAACATGGGTCGAGTCAGGAAATGTGTGTAAATTATTTTTCCCAAGTAAAAAAATGTCGGGACCAGTGAGGATTCAAACTCGGAACTTTAGATCCCCAGTCCGACGGCGCAACCGCTATGTCACCGATACCACGAATAGACAGGAAGACTCCCCAGGCGATCATGACAAGAGAAATCACCCTGATACTTAACATTTCCGATAAGATGTGTCTTATCTTCTGCGTTGTTATCAAATCGCAAATAAATTCTTAAAATTGTCCATTATTGCAAAATATATAAATATCTTGTTTACTGTTGGACTGGCAAATTCTAGTCTTTATATAACTGGAGCCAGATGCGATATCAGAGCACGTTTATTACCCTCCCCTCCCAGGTAAGGTGTCACGTGATGGAATCATCAGTTGTGTCAAGCGCCTTATCAGGCCGCCACAAGTCACCTTGTTGTGCTATCTGGCGCCCGGAGACCTCGTGTCAGCGTGTGGTAAGTTGTGCAAGGCGCAATATTTGACGGAGGGGGTTAAGTTTGGGAGTTGGGAGTGAGTGAATGTGTGAGTGAATGAGGATATAAATGAGTGAGTGAGTGAGTGTGCGAGTGAGTGATTGAGCCATTGAGCGAGTGTCTGAATGAGTGAGTGAGTAAGTGAGTGAGTGAGCGAGTGAGTGAGTAAGTGAGTGAGTGAGTGAATGAACAAGTGAGTGAGAGAGTGAGTGAATGAGTGAGTGAGTGAGTGAGTAAGTAAGGGAAATGTAGTGGATAAAGAAAGAAAGAAGAAAAATAATGAATGTGGTGAGGAGAGGGGAGAATTAAATGAGTGAGTGAAGGTGTGAGTGAATGAGTGAGTGAAGGAGTAAATACGTGAGTGGATGAGTGTATGAATGAATGAGTGAGTGGATGAGTTAGTGAGTGAGTGAATGAGTGAGTGCTTGTATGGGCATATTGTGAAGACGAGAGTGAATGAGTGTGTGAGTGATTGAATGGACGTCTGGGTGAAGGAGGGAGTGAGTGAGTGATTGAGTAAGTGGTTGGATGTGCCAACAAGTTTGAGATTAATGTAACTGTGTTAAATGTAAATGTTTAGAATATTTTCTGTTGTATCCCTCACTCTTATGTAGTACATTTCTTAAAGCACTCATTAGAGCTATTATCTTTCAAACTATAGACTTCATGTTAAAATGCCGCATGAAATGTGACAGTGTTGTTACCCATAATTCTCCCAAGCCTTCCACTTCCTGCCCGTTCTGTCTTTGTTTTTGAGAAAAGGTTAGTACGCTGTCTTTGGCAATACCTAGTACGTTCACACGTCGCCTAGTTAAATCTTAGAAATTCAAGGCTCAACTGTCTTTGTCCAAAATAATTACAGAACCAATTAGCAATTTTTTTTTTTTTTTAGCTCATTTCTATTTTACTTTAAAACGCACGCCCTCCTTCCCCAAGTAATCCTGTGCACATTCTTTGCCATGGAAATCTTGTTGTCCTTAAATCCAGTTGCTTGGCGGTTAGCCCTGAAATATTTTCGTAGCAATTTCGTAGCTAGTCACACTTTACGAAGACCATAGCCCTTCCATTGCTAATACCTTCATAAGAGATTCTTACAACTACTGTCCAGAACATGGTTCTATATGAGATGGTTAGGAACTACATGGATTGCGCAGGCGTGTATGTTTGTCTGTGTGTGTGTGTGTGTGTAAGTGTGCAAGTGGTTAAAGATTTATGAAAATTAACGGCGATTTGAAACTTCTTCAACTCTTCAAATGTTGATTCCGCCTTTCCTGACTTTTCACTAGGCTCAAGACATGTGGGATTAAAAGTCAGATTACAGAGAAAAGGTTTTATCAAAATGTGTCTGATTGAGTATTTAGGCTGTCAGCAGGATTGCGATATTTTGAGACCAATCATGTTTCAGTAATTCTCAGGCATTAACGCATGTCACGATGGTCGTGTACTAAATCTTTATTTGAACCGTATTTATTCACTGAGCCACATAATTTATGAACACATATGAACGTGGAATAAAAAATTACATGTAAACACAACTTTACAATGTGGATCTTTATAATAATAATAAAAAATGACACTCCTTAGCTGTGAAAACATAATATTTTATTTACTTCATCTAGATGAACCGAAGAATTTCAAAGTTCTGCAGTTGTTGAGCGTGGAGATAACCATTAAAAGATTCTGAAGGTTACGAATAAAATGTGATGCAGTTCTGTTTGCGCCCCCCTCTCTTTATTTCTCTCCTCCCCCTCCCCACCCCTTCCCCCTTGCCTCTATCTGCCTGTCTGCCTATCTGTTTGTCTTTCTGTCTGCCTGTTTGCCTGTCTATCTGCCTATCTGTTTGTCTGTCTGTCTCTGTCTTAACCTATGTAGCTTGCGCCAGCTTTAAATCAAAATGATACCGTGGGACATGTACTTTCATTTCAGATACATGCAGCATTTTAACAGCTTTCCATGAATTCAACTCTGAAGAGTATAAATAATTCGTTATTAAGAGTCTAATGATTTCCATGTGTAAATTATCTCTGCTTTCCTTACCTTTCAGTGGTTTGCGGCTTATCTTTATTTGTGTTATATAATAATATGTCGGCGGGTGAGACACATATGTCACTTTTTTATATTTTCTTTTCTTTCTCTCCTCTTTTTATCTCTTTCTTTTTCTCACTTTTTTCCTCTTACCTCCTTGTCTTTCTCTCTCTGCCCCTTTCCATTCATTTTCTTTCTTTCTCTCGTTCGTTTTTCTTCCCCAGCTCCAACTTCAGTTTGTAACACTCTTTCATTACATGTGATTTCCTGTTTGAAAAAGCAGAACAGCCACAGAAAACATTGTCTATTGTGATGTGTACGGAATATCTAGATCTAGTCTCTTTCATTTCCCAGACATCGATTAAAAGGAACAAAAAATCACCATTTCCTGTTCTGATGTTGCCGAAGAACAACACGAAATTTCATTTCTTTCCGGCAAACAGACACTTTGTTTATACGAACACACCACGCAATTTTTTGTATGTGCAAATACCATCGAGTCTGGGCTCTAGGCGTGTCCACTTGTCGATCACCTTCAATGTAATCAACGTTTTCCTCTAGATCCCACATTTGGGTCGTCCTTTGACAAAACGTCGTTTTCTTTCAAACTTCTATTTCGAGAGAATGAAGACCTTGGAAAACAAAGTCCTTGTGTCCCGTTTGAAAGAATTCATTCTGAGATGAGAAATCTTCTTTTTTTTCCCCCCTGAAGTCATTTGCGTTTCTAGTTACGCTAAATATTTTCTCTGAAGCCGTCTACGTTTCTAGTAAATCCAAATCTTTTTTTCTAAAGCAAAATGCGTTTCTGGTTACTTCAAAACTTTTTTTTTCTGAAGTCATATGCGTTTCTAGTTACTCCAATTTTACATTGTGTGATATTCGGAGGTTTGCACATGAAATTTTGACTCTTTATCTGCCACTTATTTTTCTCCCTTTTTTCTCATTTGGTGTTTTTCAATTTTGGCTCAAATTGTGTGAAATATGACTGAGGTAACTTTGCTACGCACTGTAAAAATTGTCTCTAAATTTAGAGCCATTTGTTGTGAACTTACAATCACTTTACCGTATATTTTACTGCAGGATTTTTGTTGCTGTAATTTTATGGCACGTTTGGCATGTTTTGGTGCCAATTTTTGTCGCATTTTGATATCATTGTCTAAAGAAAGCATTTTACAGCAAGACAATTTTTAAACTGTGGTTTTGCGGCATAACATTGGCATTTTCTGGTGCTGAAGTTTTTCCACATTTTTACATGAAAACTTTTGCAGTTTGGGGGCTCAAATGGAGATTTAATTTTGCCACCTCTCTTATATATGGTGAGCAAAATGCAGTTTTCAGAGAAATGAAAGGATGCAGTAAGCTGTCTTTTAAATGCATGAGCAATTATATTTGAATTGGAGGAAAAATAATTTAACTGTGATGAAAAAGACGTTTTGTCAACCTACGTTAGAATCTGTCGATAGTATTTAACTGCCTCATCTTCCATTTGTGTCACCTGTGAGGATGTTCTAGTTGGTGTTGTTGGTGGCGATTTTTGGTTGATTGCAGCTAGAAAAAAAGGTCAGAAGATAATTTCTCAAGTCGTTGTCAATTAAAGTATTTTAATCGTTCAATTTGATGTCAAGACATTGTCAAAGTATCAGCGATCGAACATTAAATTTATATGTCTTGGACTCTGACTCTCGTTTCCTTTGTTTTTGTCTGTCTTTATCCTTGTTTATCTTTCATATTCTCTCTCAGAATACTTTCCTTTTTGTTCCCACCTCTCTCTCTCTCGCTCTCTCTCTCTCTTTGTAAATTATCATGCATAACTCTACATCCGCTGCTTTCTCTCTCTCTTTGTCTTTAGTCATCTGTCTGTCCCAGCCTTTTCGTATCCCTACTTTTGTGTCTGTCTGTCCGCCTGCTTTTCCCATTCTCCCAACTCTACTTGTCTACTTCTTTCTGTTTTCAGTGTCCCTCGCCAAATTTCTCTTAACCTCTTTCCCTCTCCTCTTTCTCTCTCTCTCTCTCACCACACAAACACATACACACTGTCCTTATGTCTCTATGTGCGTGTGTGTGCGTGTGTGTGTGTGTGTGTGTGTGTGTGTGTGTGTGTATTAGTGTTGTAGCATATGCGTCGAACAGGAAAAGCTCCTTTTTTTTAATTTAAGAGCTCTGAGAAATAGTGATTCCTGAAGAGGGAAAATGAAATGGGGAGTGAGGAAATACGTAAATGGGTAGGTGAGGGGGTGGGGGGGGGGGGGGGAGGAGGAGTTCAAAATCAAACTCGAAGAGAACGTGCAAGATGAAGGGATTTCGAGAGGAGAGAAATAGACACACACAGCAGAGCACTACTCTTGAGAGGAAAATCTCAAGGAACTGACGCCGGTGTTTCTGTAGACACTTGGGAAAAACTAGCGGGGGCGTGCGTCAATCTGTGCTATGTGTGGGCCATACAAAATTATTATGTGCCTGTATGTGTTTAGGAGTATATGCGTGCATGTATATGAATGAGCATACAGATCTACGAGTTTATGCACCAAAGCAGATAGAAATGCATTGAGGGATGGATAAATGTTCATGTGCTCGTCATATGTAAGTGTATGTGTGAGTGTGAGAGAGAGAACATGTATGCTCCTGTGTGCGTGAGTACCTTTGCACATGATTGCACGTACATGCTTGTGGGTGCAGCAGGAGGAATCGCCTCATTGCTCACTCCACCCAAGCTGTGCTTATTCTGACAGATGAAAAAATACACAAAATCAGGTAACTGAGGTCATCCGTTCTCCTTCCCCTCCCTGGTCCCAAAGTGCGCCCTCCCCCCCCCCCCCTTGCTCCCTTTCCCGTCCACGCTCCTTTATCATTCAAATTTTCTGTCCTCTCCATCCCCACCCTTTTTAAGGCACTGTTAAATCCCAAAGTAAACCAAAACCTCAATGGTTAACCTAATCTCCACTTCTTCCCGCCTACGTCCCTTTGAGCTTCCCATATCTTTTTCACCTTTTCTCGTCTTTTTCGCCCTTTTCTCTCTTTTTCTTTCTTTCTTTCTTTCTTTCTTTTTTTTCGATCTTTCTTCCTTCTTTCTTTCTTTTTCTTCTTTCTTTCTTTGTTTCTCTCTTGCTTTCTTTTCTCCATCGAACATTTGCTACCTTACTCCCAGGCCAAGATAATATCTTTGTCTCATTTACCCACTGCCATTTCCAAATTGAACATCTTATTTCTCAGTCAGTCTCTCACCCCATCTTCTTTATCAACTTCGTCCCGCAGCTCCCAATTGTCCCCTACATCCTTCCTAATCCCTCTACCTTTCCTCTCCCCAAACCTCTCCTCTCCGCCCCACCCTAAGAAGATGAAAGCAATGAAATGAAACAGAAAATTGCACTCTGATTGCAAGGCTGGCACAAATAAAGCTATGTCACAATAAGCTAGAACGTTCTCTGCCATTCCCGAGATATCAAACCAGCGTCTTCGGCCATAAATCTCAGGCGGACGTAATTATTGCAGTTTAGAGGGATATATTCTGGCGACGGACGAGGGGGGGGGGGGGGGGGAGAGAGAGAGAGAGAGAGAGAGAGAGAGAGAGAGAGAGAAAAAACCGAGCTCACGTCCTTTGATAAAATGCATTTTTACTGAAAACTTATGTTCAGAGTTTAGCACAGATAAAGACTTAGTTCTGTTTGAAGCTTTTGATATTGAGAGTTAGTTCTGTTTGGAGTTTAGTCCAGATCGAGGTTAGGGCCAGTTTTGTGATCTCACGTTCAACATTGTATAGAGAACAAAACGTTCTCTCTCTCTTTTTTTTTTTTTTTGACTGAAGTCATGCAATGTTGTCTTTTGCTATTAGGGAAAGTTATAATCTTCGGATAGGTGGTGAAAAAAAATAAATTCTGTAAATTCTGATGAAAAAAGTTTTTCGTCTAATTACGTTAGCTGAAGAGGAAGGGGATGGAAAGAGGGGCATGGCGACGATGATAAGGATAATGTGGAGGACAGAAAGAGAAGAAAGGCAACGGTTTATTTATCCTCTATCTTCAGTAAGAAATAATGCAAGGTTAAGCGAGAGGGGCGCGGATAGGGGTTGGGGAGATGGGGTAGAGACTGGTGGATCTCTCTTTCCTTGATCAGACTGAGAGATGACATTACTGTGAAAGGCAGACTGAAATATGATACTGTAAATTAGCAACTTAATTTGACTGATTCACCCCAATGAGCTGTATACAGAAGCGATCAACTTAAAGTCCTGCATTAAAAATATACAGACCACCATTAATTATCAGACCATAGCACCTACATATTAATAACTGTCATTGATTGCGCCGTATTCGAGGATTTATTGTGTTTAATGTGCATGAAATAAAGCGGAACAGGAAAAACCCTTTCAATTTTCAATCAAAGTCAGGTATTTGAAGTACCGAATGAGCCAGTTAAACCATATTTAATTACGCTATTCACAAGATAACATTAACGTGACGTTGAAATCCTTCGGCCTTCACTTATCAATTTCATGGTTGGGAGAACATTAGGAAGGAGAGAATAGCACTGTACCTTTATCATCTCCTTCTCCCTTCCCTATCTCTCCACACATTTCATTACCAGATTCGTTTTTCCTTTTTTTTCTTTCTCTCCCCCTTCCATCCAATCAACCTTTCCCTCCCTTTCTTTCTTTTTTTTTTATGTTGAGATTCTAAGGTTGAGATTTCGTCTTTGTGTTGCCGCATGCCGACATACATGTATATATACACACACCCGCGCACGCACACACATACACAAGTATTACACCCCCCCCCCCTCCCCCATACACAGCACAAGATGCAGACTCATACACAGCATAAGTACCCGCGCTACAGACAGAACTGGTAAAGAAAAGTGCAGTGCGCACATCCCTGAGTGAGCTACAGAATTCACGTCCATGAGCTAAAAGGGGAAGGGGGAGGGGAGGCGGTTGGGGCGGAGGTGAAATTTAATGTGAACACAATTTACAGGCAATTTTCAACAAAGACAATACAAAAGAGTAGTAGAACGGTAGTTTATAAGGGGCCGGAGAGAGAGAGGAGATTTCAGAAAAGATTGGAATGATATGAAAAGACTAGGCGTGGCTTTCTATAACTCAGTGTTGCCAATGTGATAACTGAAGTGATACACTGAGCACAATTAAACGTAAACGAAATCTTGAATAGTTAATCTCACAGACATTTTATAGTATGTTTATGTTTATCTTCATTAATATAGAGGGGATTTTTAATTTCCGCTCTCACGAATTCATTTCAGGACAGACTTAGCTCAAATTTGCTGTAAGAAATTTTGGAAGTCTATAAATGTGACGTATGAACATAAATCTTATCTAAATCTCGTCGCTGTTGTATACTTTTTTTTAAAGGAAGTCAATTTTTCTTATTGTCTCGAAAAACTATGTATACTCCCGAGCATAAGGGGAAGAAAATAAAGTTAGTCAGCATTCAAAATGAATAAACATATAGTCAGATTGTGGCATATAGATCTAACTTTGTAATTATGTATTCCTGTTCTCACTAGGGAGTGGTCGGTATATTCCCGGGGTTGTCTTTAATAATACAAAAGAAAGAAATGGCTGAATGAAATTGAATCAATTACCTACACAGAAAGAAACGAGACAAAAACGAATACGCATTCTTTGAACAACGGTCAATTTAATTATCCCTATTACCAACATCGAAGCGCGCATTCTTAGTCACATCACTGTGGCCAAAGATGTGTTTCATTAGAACACCATAAAATCTCCTTCATATCTTGTTAATGCGCTTCCAACTCCAGCCCTCTTTGAGTATCTGCCCACTAAAGTTTAGAGCTGCAGTCTTCACAAACTCCATAATATGTATCAATTCTGAACACAATAAAAGCCTCATTGTGGCCAATGAATTTTGTTCATTTGCAGTCAATGAAAATTCTCTCTCTTATCCTGTTTAGGCTTCCATCTCTGAGTATCTATTAACTTAATAGGAGAGTTTCTCTTCACTAATACTAGATCTATAGAGACCTATTTTAAATACCGCAAAAGGTGCACCCTGAGAAGTGAATTACACTAATTCTACATAGATCTACTCTGAGTTCCAGAACAGCTTTATTGTGCTCAGAGAATATTTTTTAATTGGTGTTCACTGAAACTTCCCCATATGTTGTTGAGGCTCATCTTGCCATCCTCTGTCAGTATCTATCAACCAAATCAGTGAGCTAACGTCTTTATTGTATAGATTTACAACAGGCACAAAAAATCACTGGTTGCCATGAACGCTTTAAGTGGCCCAAAGTGAACTCACTTATTTTATTGAGTTAGGTTATCAGCGATATAAACATATTAGTGTAACACAGGAGAGAATCTTTATTTAATTATAGGGTATAAATATGTTAGCTGCATTACATGAACTCGTGTTGATGTATAATGTTATTTTTAAGATGAAAAATATTTACAAATTTACTAATTGTTTTAATATGTTGAGGTTAGTGCAGATAAACTCAATAACAATATCTATAAATGTCAGTTTATAATATGTTATGGGAATGAACTGAAACTAATGCTAAGTTCTATTTATTTCACCATAGCAAGTGAAATATTGGGTTATCGTTTTTCATCATTTCTTCCAGCGTTTGCAGTTCGGTACATCACCAAACGTTACATCGGGGATTATGCTCCCAACACAGGTAAGTCTACACAGTCTTCCATATATTCTACATCTTTTTCATTATTGTTGCCGTTGTTGTTGTTATAGTTATTGTCCTGATTTGCATGTTATTGATCGTTGCATTCAATCTTAATCCCCTAACAACCGAGACCGCCACCTTGCAAACAAAGTGTCAGTTGACGGATTAAGGTAAATCTATATGATTTACTGAGCTGAGTAGACTATGACACAGTGAAGCTGATATAAAATGAATTTTTTGTTTTGTTTTGTTTTGTTTTGTTTTCTGTTGAAAGTCTATATAAGCCTAGGATGATTATTTCATTATATAAATTGCCCACAAATTTCCTACATGTGGCTCTCATCAAACCTTTCATTATGTTGCATCTATTCTAAAGTAAGAGATTGAATCATGTACAAGTGTGGCCACTCTTAGTCTTACATTCGCTTATTTTGTTGTTGTTTTTTTGTTTTTTATTTAGCCAACATTAAATAATATTGTTTTTGTTGTTGTTCTTGTTATTGCTCTTGCTCTTGTTTCTCCTCTAAATACTTTGTAGATAGACATGAGCATCTCTCTAATCGTTACTGTCTCTAGCGCAGGTACTTGACTGCAACGGTTATTTGAATATAGGATCTAAGACTTACAATAGACAGTCCCATTTCTCTGCAAAAAGCCAGACTGCCGGATCTCTCCATCCTATAGCCTTATGTGGTTCAACATAACTCCACTACGACCTGGCCCAATTCCTTTCTTCCCATCCCCCGTCCCCGCTCCTCGCAACAACAACAACAACAACAACAAAACAACAACAACAACAACAACGACCATGACATTATTAGAAAGCATTTAAATAAAGTACATATAAAAGCAGGAACAGGAATGAAAAACAAATTAAATAGTTGAAAGAACAAAGGAGCATATGAATTACGATGTATCAGAGTCCTAGAACTGGCAATATGCAGAATATGGTCCAACAACTGCAACATGTTAAATATGGCAAATCACAGTAAATTCCGAACACAATTTTTGTTACCGCGATATTCACTATCACTTTGTCAGAATATTCTTGGTCCTTACAAACGAAATCAATAAACAAATCAAAATGGTGAAGGCATCCCAGAAAAAAAAAGAAAAACAAAACAAAACTAACTGCACATTTTAGTTGCATGTGCAATGTATGATCATGCACCAGTATCATAGTATCTTATGTTTACCGTTTACTTAACATAACATCCTGTCATGAATTTATAAAAATATCAGATTTCTCAATACACATCAGTCACATAGTCTCACAGATCAAGCTTGTGCCGTGTTTCTGCATACGGTACCTTGACAGTAATCTCTCTACAAACAGGGCTTCAGCTCAAGATAGTGTGGTACAACACTTCAAACTTGCAAACATTTTTTTCTGTATGTTAAGTTACTTTATGATAGTGAACCTCACAAGTTTTTGCTGGGTTTAGAATTCTGTCTCGCGTTTTGTTGCCCAGATTCGCTGATTTTATTAATATCAATTTTACTAAGCCGCATAACTACTAGGTTACATGTACATTTGAACAAGGATCTGTATATTATAGGTTAGGCCTCCTTAAAGATAGGTATAACATCATTATACACAAACCCACTGGTAATAAGAAAGCATAGAATGACAAAGAGAAGACAACATTCTTCATAATATCTTTTAAAAAAATATACATATATATTCAGGAAAACCCACATTCTGTTTTAAAAACACTCTATCATTTAATATGTCTTCTCGTTAAGCCTATATTGATGAATGCCGGCTGCGGCGAAGAGATAAGACTCAAAGAGACAGAACTATAATCAGATTTCCAACTTTTACGTCGCAAAGTTTTAAAACATAAATCATTTTGATCTTTTCTTGTCCTTCATTACAGCGGCTCACATCAGAGTTGATGGGCGTCTCTAGCCTTTCTATCTCTATAAACACAATAAAAATGTCAGGATAAATTCTTGGATATGCTTCAATCTCTTTTCCCCCTCCCCTCTGCGGCTTCTTCGATTCAAAGAATGGATAGTAAAAAACACAGGTGTAAACAAAGATAGTTTACTGGCTCTATAATAATAATTTATAGTTCAACTGCAAACATTACAAAAGCATCAGCGGGGACAGAGAGCTTTTTCATTGGTCCACACTTAGACCTTCCGCATATTTTCATACGTCTTTCCCGCACCATCCCGAACTCCCATCATAGACCCATCCACTTTATCAAATTATGCTTTATATATCCGTGATAGGTTATTGAACTCTCTGTGCCTCCCAGTTTTCTAATCTCACTTGCCTCTTATTTTCCCCAGTTTTGCTATTATTTGCATCAAAATGCGGGCCTTATGACCCAATTAAACAGTATTTGTTATTGTTATTTGATTTCCTATTGCCGAAGAATGACTCCACAAATTATTGATAGCATCACATTTTATATCGACATGAAACACACAGTTATGACTGTCAGCAAAACCTATCGTTGTGTCAGACACAAGAGACAAGAAATGGATAAGCCCTACACATAACCTCGCAGTATCTTTGTAAGCTTCGGGAATACTTAAAGGAGGCCAGCTGTACAAACATTTTCTTTTCCTTTCAAGACATTTAAGACAAAGGTACGCTTACTCACTCTAGCATATTTGGAGCACAGACATGCAAAGATTCACTCAAGAGAACAGCATGACCTTTATCTCTGCCGCAATTCTCTTTCCTCTAGTTAGACATGTTTTTTTGTACGTCTATATGAATGTGTGTGTGTGCTTTTTCTGTTTTTTTTTCCGCATGCGGTTCCTAAGTTTTTCCCCTTAAGTGAACAAAATTGAGAAGGGCAGGTAATTGTTGAGGAGAGGTGCAAGAACGAGTATAGCAGCTGCTGTCAGGGTGAGCTCCCCTTCAGCTCGATCGTGCGCGTGTTTACATGGCAGTGAGCACTGAGAATATATCCAGCTGTACATGTACGTGTGCAGCGTCTTTCTGTCAATGCTCGAGACTAGGAACTCTGCCTTTCGGAGAGACGAATGAATCTACACTGTTGATGGTCCACGGCTGTTAACATCGCTCCTAATGCTGTCTTTGCACTCAGCTTTATCGTGATAGAAAGAAATCATTCTCTTTAGGGAACGGTTTTTGTGAGGTTGGATGTCACGACAAACTGCCCTGCTCACATCACTTAGAATGGTTATTTTATTTTGTCTGTCTTGAGCTGTTTCCCTTACATCTGTCTTGAATAATATTATTTATTTGTCTTGGAACTATTGTCTATGTCTGTTATGCGCTCAAACTATTTTCCTTGTCTGTCATGAACTATTTTCTTTGTCTATCTTGAACTATTTTCTTTGTCTCTTCCACACCATTTTCTTTGTCTGCCTTGAACTGTTTCCTTTATGTTTTGCATTATATGTATCTCGGAAGTCCACCAACTCCCACCCATTTACTCAGGCATAGATCTCTACACAAGTGCACATGCACACAAAAAAGTGTGCTGGTGTCTCTTGACATTGGTTTGGTTTATGTTGGGATTGAACGACACATCAGCACGATTACGGCTATATTGTGTCAAACACGGTAAGATATGTTTACACGTCAAGAAGAAGAGAAGAGAGAAAGCGGGACAGAAGACAGGAACAAGGAGAGAAAGAAGAGATATCTCTCCTGGAATGTCGAGGATGGCACTCCATGGGAGACACCCCACCGATGGCGGGCTTACACCGTCTGCAGGTGGGAGCAGAGAACCTACTTATAAACCCCGGGCCCCTGCGGGGAATGTCTCTTGAGATCTACGAAATTAATGCATAACAATAATTTTTGTACGAAGACTTGTGATATTTGCTTCAATGTGGTCAGCCTCTTCATTGATCTTAGAAACAGTGACTGTTGAAAAAATACTGACATAAACTGAAATTTGAAGCTGCATTTGATACGATACGAATGAAAAGTTTTAAAACAATTAAATAACTTAATAGTCAGCCTGCTCCAAGCGTAGGGTAAAATAGGCGGCGGCTGGCGTGGCCGGTTGTGCTTTGTCCCAGAGTAACAGCTGTTGGCGGACCGGACAGATTAAGACAGCTGTCTTAGGTAACTGTATAACCTTTGTCTCCATGTGTGCAAGGCACTTCTGATGGGAAAAGCAAAGTTGCACTTCCGTGTCTGAACTGATGAACATCTTCGGATAGCCTAGTGCACTGGGAACGGTAGAGAGTTTGTCTTTCACAACACAATGTAAGAGATTTGAAACACTCTCACACACAGAGTTAGTCTTTCACAACACAATGTAGGAGATTTGAAACACTATTTCACACTAACTTGGGGTAGCATTTTCTCACAGACAGATGTTATCCATTATTGTCATTCGGTGTCATTAGTGCGGATCAGTATAAATGAGATGGATCCAAGTGTAACAGTTACACCACTATTTCCTAACTCTGACTGACAGATGTTAGATGAACGATTATTGTGCCTCTAAGTTATTACAACTTGACCGGCAGCCTGGCATATAGAATCTATATGGGAAAGTCATTGAAGAGATTGTCAGTATCCTGTCTTATCCAACCCAGTGTTGAGATTTGAACACCACCACGGCAGAGAATGACTGTTGAGATTCACAGCTCTATGAGGCTCTTGATATCAGTTCTCATGGGCATCATCCTTAACTGTCATCCAGGCCTTATTTGTGTTAACGGTGAAGACCAGAATGAATCTGGAGGATCTGACTATGTCATTATTTCCTCGTCATGATGGTTAATTCTTCCAGAGCCAGGGCCGCAGATATTCAGATTTATTGTTTCTTGGTTATATTGCATAACACTTAAACACTCCCACTGCAGGAGAGAGAATTGCGTTTTGGCTTAGTGAAAGAGCTCTGGCCAAATGTAATGTTGGAAATGGTTTCTCAAAAGTTGAGTCATTACCATTGTGGCATCTAAAGTGTTAACGCATTAAGTCTAGGCTTTACAACTGGCACTGTTCTCAATATTCATAAAATGAAGCGTCTCTGAATATATGTGTTTTCAGTTTCATAATTTCTTTTTAATCAAACGCAAATCAGTTTTACTCTTTCGTTAATATCAATGTTGTTGCCCTCCCCTTTCCCCTCAAAGAGCAGCATCATTCAGAAAAGCCAATTACACGACAAAAACAGCAATAATAAAGGTGAAAATATGAGTAATTGCACTATCCAGCAGGATTACGTAATAGAATATCAGTATATATGTCAGCATGAGATACATAGTTCCAGCAATCAAACTCAAGTGACTATACGCCTTCTTTGTTGTTAGTTTTCTTGTCTCTCCCCCCCCCCCTCCCTCCCCCTCCGTCTTCCCTCCACCCTCATAACAACAGCTTCACTCCGTAGGAACAACTAAATCACAACGATAAAAACAACAGTGATATTATCATCTCAATATCAGTCAGTGTTACTTATAATAGAATATCACACAGAAGGGAACAGCACACATCATAAGGTATTGCTGTATTTGAACTAAAAAACAAAAATATTAAAAGCTGAAGAGCTGATTTGAACAAAAAGATGTTATTTTTTCCGATTGCCATGAATCCAGGTCAATGCTCATATTTGTGATTTTATTATAAAACGTCTGTCTATAGAATATCAGTTACACCATCTGGCCGAGATACATAGATTAGTTTTCTTCTAGTCATACCAGGACCACTTCAACTCCTGGGCATTGCATTACTACTGTTGTCACTGTATACCACCCGGCCCCATTTGCCTCCGTGGAAGACTGAACGATTCACACTCAAAGAACCAGTCTCTCACCTCAAAACACGCCAAATAACAGCTTTCACACAGCAGACACCCATGACAGGGGGGATGCAGTGGCTCTGTGGTTTGGCGTCTGCTCACGGAGAAAACGGGCCGGGATCGACCCGCGGGTCCTGCGTCGGGGGATGGAAGGACACGAAGATCGAAAACCCGCATTTTTTCATTGACTCAGCGGTCCCCTGGTTTCCAGTGGATAGGGAAGCCCGATGTCTAGCCTTCTCGGATAAGGGCGAATATATTACGGGATAAGGTCCCGTGTATACGTTACGCACGTTAAAGAACCCTTGGCAGTTCAAAATCGATGAAAGATTAGGCTGCGTGCCGCTGTCCGGGCAAAATTTCCAAATTCCAAATTTCTACCCACAAAATTTCCCAGGCAAAAATTGGCAACTTCTAAAAAGTCGAGATAATCTTACTTTCTTTGGACTGAAAGGCTTAAGAAAAACAAAACACACACGACAAAGATGCATGAAAACCCACAAACTGAGCCACAAATAAAGAGCTACAAACTATGCATTTCTGGGAGTTTCGCCCCACAAAAAGAATGATGGAGATGTTAAGCCCCATAAATCTTACCTGAGGTTTACAGGTAAAACTCACAACAAACGTTAACAGTAAACTATGACCCGTTTGAGTGGATATATTTATTTTCAAGCGAGTGTAAAGATAGAAATAAAGAATGAGGATATCTGTTTCAAAAACTTTCTTATCTTCAAAAGCTGTAATAGGAAAGTAGCTAGGCAGACAGATAGACGGACGGACGGATGGACAGACGGACAGACAGATAGACATACAGACAGATAGATCCCTCACATAATGTATGGATAGATAGATAGATAGATAGATAGATAGATAGATAGATAGATAGATAGATAGATAGATAGATAGATAGATA
>JBCEWB010705768.1:0-17122 GCA_039654565.1 Peronia peronii | reverse complement strand
AATGTAAGAAATGCAGATCTAATTTATTGTGTAATATTTATATGGAATGAAACCTTAAGTTCACATGCGGATGTTCTGCTTTATTTTTTTATTATTCTGTTTCATATAATAATTGGGACTCCTTTCATGCCCTTAATGTTAATTCATTCGAAAATGGACCTCAACAAAAATGATATCGTGTTGCCCTTAACCCTATGAACCCTGACCCACTGAACCTCACATGAACCTGCGCCTGGGCTCCTGATCTTAGGTCTACAATTTTGGACACTCCTTTCTTCATCACTCGAACTAAATCCAGATCTATAGAGCTGTCACTTCAACGATCACTCACTGATTCTAAGTCACTGTCTAGATAATGTACAGTGAGACCAGTCTTATCTGAATCACCTAGCTGATTGATCACCTCATTAGCAGTGAACAAATGCTGGCGTTTGTCGGAATCACGAGAGGTTGACAGTTGAGATTAACTCTGTTTCATGATGAAAATTCAAACTCAAACAATCCATATACTGTGTGCATGGGGGCTGCCATCTTTAGAATAACGTCTAGGGCACATGATGTCAAAGTATTAATCTCACTGGGCTGTTATGAATAGAATAACACCACATGCTATGACATCAGCTTCCAAAACAACGTAGAGCGTACGCTTGGTATATAGTCAAGTAAGGCGCCACGATGCACAGGTCGCGTTCGGGGACATGGGGTTAATGAGCAGCAGAGAATGGTGAAGAATAATTTTAAGATTTTTTACAATTACAGGATAAAAAGAATGTCAAAGAAACAGATCAGCTGATATGAAAACATCTGAAAAACACTGATGTATTTTGCATGAGAAGTTTATAGACACAATGAAGGTTTCATGGCTTGTTTAAATTATCTTTGTCTTTTCAGTATGAACGAGATGTTGATGATTTTTTGAGACGTACAACCCATGGTTTGAGTTCAAAACATCGAAATCGTGAAGACAGAAGGAGTGACAGGGATCATGAAAGGGGACGTGAAAGGGAGCGGGGACGAGAGCGTGACAGGGAAAGAGAGCATCGTAGTGAAAGAGATTATGACAGACGGGACCAGGATCGTGACAGAGACAGGGAAAGAGAGAGAGGCAGTCGACATCATCGAGAAAGACGATGATAAGAGCCAGTATATATTTTCTGATATCATCTTTTTTTTTTTTTTAAAATTAGATTCATGATATTGAGACAGATGTTAGCAATTCAGATTGCATTTCATGGCTGTTTTATCTTTCTTTTTTGTTTTTTGAAGTTGTGTGAATATGTAGAGATCCCATTTACACTCAAAAGTAGTAGGAAGTCATATTTTTGTTTTATGTCAGAGAAATTCAGCAAAATATTTCAATATTGTTTTGGAAAACATACGGCATATCAGCCTTTATGGGCAAAGAACAGTGGAAAGCGAAACTGAAAAATTGTATTATGTTCTGTCATTTTACTTAACTGAAAATTTTGACCTTATCTGCCCAAGTCTGTCTTTGCATACTGGGCATTTTTTAGTGTTTTCAATTTTTCGCTGAAGCTACAAAAATAAAATATGGTTTTGATTTTTTTTTTGGCACACACATACATCTCTATATGTGCTTGTTTCAATGTATTTTCCTGTTTTGTTTTATCTTGAATATTTTTTTCTCTTTGTTTGATAAGAAATCACTCTATGAAAGTTGGAAAAATATGAATGCTTTAGATCAAGATCTACAGTTAAGGTCTATCGAATGATGGAAGGAAAAAGTGAGAAAAAACCTGTAGTTATTCATCATATTACAAAATACATTCGTACAGTGAAATAAAATAGGAGAGAGAATTAGAATTATATAATGATGAATAGTAGGAGAGAAGCGATGGGTAATAGTTCTCAAAACCAGCTTTCTTGGTTATAAAGATTCTCACGTGGAAATCTTTTGCATTTCTACTTAAGAAAATGGCTCTACTTTTTATTCTTGCATTTAGAAATTCATAGAGTTGTATAGAGATTTTTATAGTAGCTTCACATTTCTCATATTGACTGTTGTTGATGTCAGGGCTTGATGTAACTGAACATACGTTGACTATAGTTAACATTAGTATCGAGTGAGTTAACAAAGTATTTGAAAAGGAATTTCATTGTTTTGTTACATTGGGGGAAGAGTACTGAAACATGGTTTTTGCTCGACTATTTTTGTTTCCTCTTAAAAGTTTCACCTTTTCTGAACATAAAAATATCATTAATTTAAAAGTAGGTATGCCCATTCTAATGTATTTGACCCATGGTCATACAACAAATCTTCTGGCCTGCTGTTGACCAGGATTTAGTTCCCTCTAGTTGCTATATACTGGGACAGATCATTACTGTTTGACTGGATATAGCGGAAGGATGCATAAAACACTTGATTATGACCTCTGCTATCAATATCTTGAGCCCCCAATATCAGGGATAGACATTGAGTAGGTAGTGCAAACTGATTTTTATATTTTGTGGAAAATACACAGTTATTATTTAAACTTATAGAATTTTGATACCAGTTTTACTATTCTAGCTAAAGTGGTTCAAAATTTATGACATTTTGAAAATGTGAAAATATGTCCCCAATTTGCTACCTAGTACCTTTTGACAGTTGGGAAAAAGTCACATTTTGCACACCAATAGAATGAACAGTTTTAATGCCAGGGTTCTCATATTTCCCACTCCTAAAGTCCTATAGATATAGAATAGCCTCAGTTTTTGTCAGCAGCAACGTATGCATTAAAATATACTTATTTCACCATGGAATGTCCTCCGATGTCATTTTTTGCATATTTTCCATGGAAGAGGGAAAATGACATTTTTAGGGAAAACATAAGATGGACATGAAATTGCTCTACATAATAGCACAGAAATAAATTATATATGAAATTAATTAGAAATTCAAGTTCATTAAAGAGATGTTGAAGAATTAACTGCATTCCAATAAATTTTGATCTTAATCCAGAGTTAAATATGCTAATTACATGAAATTCAAAATTATGCAATAGCACAACTTTCAAATGAATGCAAAAGTCCTGTATGAATCTTACCTGAGCAATGTCTATTCAAACAAATTTAAAGTAAAAAAAGATGGAAGAAATGAACAAAATAATAAATTGGTCAACTTAGTTTTTATTTTTAAAGATCTTCACAAAGCAATGTGAGAGTGCATCTACAAAGTTTCGATAGAAGAGAGATAAGACTTTATTTTGACATCAAAATCATACTAGTTGGTCAAGATGAAGAACAGTGTTAGAGTGAAGATAACTGATAATTGACAAAAATCGGCCATTTCGCCACGTCACGAACCAGTTTGCACTACCTACATTGAGTTGCCACTCTGAAATGAAATACAGTCGAGTCCATTCAGATTGAATGCTGATTATTCAAATTTCTTATACTTCGCAAGCATTTTATTACAGGATTATTTATTATCGTAGTTTATCAATTATAATAAAATTCGCAAGTAAACAGCATACCATATGAGGACCAGCACTGCCAAGCAATCAATCGATATAATCAAGCATCCTGGCAGCAGAGCCTATAGTACAAGTACAGTGGAATACGGATGAGTCGATGCTGGTGGGGGAGGAAAAATATGATCGACTCATCCGAAGTTCGACTCATCCGTATGTCACAAAAGACAACAAAACTACAAATAGGCACTACTTATTTGGAATGACATATTGTCGGGCATTATAATGGTAAGTTTCCCTTACACATTCTTTCACTGAGTATCAAATTTGATCTCTTCCATTCCTCTTCAGTGAGATCAACCAAGAATTTAATGTAACACGTGTGTTATTATCGACGCCCATTGTCATCGGCCGTTTAAGTTTCACTGTCATGTAAACTGACGATGTCCACCGCTCCCACCCCTGCCTCCTGAATATTCATTTTCAACTCAACACGATCGCCGCACGCAGCTTCGTCACCTTCCAACACTTCTCCCACCGCTTCATGTTATGAAACATTGTTTATTTGTAGGCCTACATGTATTACCCCTATTCTGGGCCTTTTTCAAAATGATAAACATTACAATATGCGATGAATCTATCTGCGGGGAGGGTGCAGTACCTCACTGTTCTTTTTGACTGCAACAGCTTAGTGAAAAAATGTCTAGGTCTAATCGGCCAAATCGTGAGAAAAAATAAGAGAGGGGAGGGGAGGACCTCTAGTCGGGCAAGTTCCCCGCGATGAGAAGAACAATGGCCGACTCCCCAGGGTTTTCTCGGGGTAACATGTGAACCGTGGTGCGGCTGGAGAATTCCCCACATCAAAGACGCTCGCCAACACTACGTTTCCTACCCCACTTATGCGAATTTGCAAGACTTGCATACCTTTGACTGTTTTTAGAGTTAAAACTTTATAAATAGCCCTTTTCAGAGCTAAAACTTACTCAACAGCCCTTTTCAGGGCTAAAACCTACTCATCAACAGTTCTTTTCAAGGCTAGAACTATGCACTGTACAGTCTTTTCCAGGACTAAACATTGTAGCACTATTCTGCCTCTACTTTTCTTTACATTACTTTCACTTTCAAGGCAGCCATTATTAAGGCTAACCGTCCCATTAAATGGAAGGGCTTGAATTTAAGATAAAGGCGAAGCTCGGAAGCCATAGTGTGATTTCTGTATAAAGGGTAATAATCCTGCAATAAAATATTTAAATAATGCCTCATTAATCATTTAATAGTTGACCCCCTTGTTAAAACTGGAAATGAAATTCTCTTTAATCAAACCCATTAGGCTGGTCCCAGCAAATTCGAATGAAGTGGACTTGACTGTAGACTGATGATCACACAGAATATCAGTGTAAGCCTTCACCAGTGCTCTAAAATAAATTTCCATCTATATGAAGAGTGAAACTCTCTTTTATTTCTACCACCTCAGATCACGATTGTGGACTATCTGCCATAGTTATAAGATCAAGACATTCATGGTTTTGATAGAGAAAGATGTGGAAGCCACGTATGATATAGGGTCTTAAAATCTTGGAGGTGATTCTGTGGGAGCCCTTATTGTGAATGGGGTTGGGAAACAAAATTTTAGAGAAGATATGAACAGAAAGCCAGAAAAAGGCAAAAACAGACACAGAAGTCATGGAGAGAGAGCTAGAATCTGAAAAGGCTGTTTTGAGACTTAAAGCCAAGTAAAAAACTCTTCATGTCAATTTTTTCACTTTAGAAAAACTTTAAATATGTTTTGAGAAATACACAATTTTTTTTTGCTATTATCTTTTTTATTTCTGCATGGATTCCATCCAAACTGTACCCTTGCGCATCCCATAGTAGATAGTTTGGAGAAAATTAAATTTATTGTGAAAAGAGAAAGAAATATGAAATTTCACAACATGGTATTTTCAAACTTTTTAAATCAAAATCTTCTTTCAGACATGGAACTGAGAAAACATAGCTTTATAGATACTATGCTAAACATAAAGTTTTGCAGTTTCATCAAATGATTTTTGGCGGAGGAGAGAGATCCATTTCAGAGAAGCCATAATCCAAGATGGCTGTGTTCTGTGGCAACAATTTGAGCCAATAATTTTTTTTTTTCACTTTATTCCTCTTATTTAAACTTGTTGAATTCGCTGGAAAATGTTTTAAAATTGTCTATCTGTTATATTGAAAAGAATCATCTCCTTGACACCACTGCTGCTCCTTCTGTCATGTACAGTAGTTTTGAAATGAAAGTAGAAAGAATTTATAGTGAAGTTTTACCTGTTAATGGCCTTATAGGTGTGTAGGTTTTTTTTTATTAGGTAGTCAGACATTCCAGTTTAAGTAATTTACATGGCATGGTGAAACATGCAGGATCTTAAAGAATTATTTGGTATCTTGCATTCAGGGATGTCAAACTACGACTTAGTCAGCAATCAAACTTTCTCGTCATGGCCAACTTTCTTATTTTTGGCCAGTTTTCTGATCTGGGTTTTGAATTCTTTGTTTATTATTATATATCCTAGTGTTATTTTAATGCTATGTGAGTCTTGCATGATGAACACAAAAATGGAAGTACGATACTTCCACTTATGCTCTTCATGGGGTCCAATCAAGGCTGTTGTTCAACAGCTGCTCATGTCATTTTAGAAAATGAAATTTGTAGTTGTCAGTTCCTCAAACTTGACAATATTCTATTCAGTCAAACTATCACATGAAAGTTGTTGGTTGAAAGTAATTTTGTGACAAATCAAATGATATGATTATGTCTTCAAGAAATTGAATACAAGACTGTTGCAAGATTTATGAGAACTAGCAATAATATCGGCAGACTGACTGCTAATTTAGATTGAGTGCTAATATAGATTGAGTCAAGTAGATCTATAAATGGCCATAGTATGGGGAAAGGGTAGTGAGCAGAGCAGGGAAGTTTAAAAATGCTTTTTATTTTGAGATATAAAATGGATATTCTACATTAGGTGGGGATATTGAAAGCAGGCTCAGTTTATTTTCAGTAGTTAGTGGAGATCTAGAATGCTGCAGTATAATCGTTAGCCATTACACTTTGGTTATACATGTATTACTTTACTTGTTAGAGTATTTAACATTATACATATATTTGATTTGCTGCTTCCCAAGTTCCCAAGACATGGAGACATGGATTCTTAGTAAATTCATAGACTTCGCACTGTTAAAACAAAAAGATCGGTGTATCATTTGTGAAAATGGGATAATTAGAAGAGGAAATGTGAAACAAAATTGTATTCTTACAGTGTTCAGCTGGACAAAAGTACCCGTCATTTCACCGTTTAAGGAGTACATAATGATAAATAAATACTTCTCTGGTGATTTCAGATATTTATCATATTTAGATTATGATTTTTGTACACCAATATATGCAAATTGCTGTGAAATTTGTTCAGATATATTGATTATTAGGAACTTTACTGTTCAAAGTACTGTATGTTTTTGTCCAAGGATTGTCACAAAATGCAGTGGTAAAAAATGGCTGGTTTCAGGGCAATAATTAAATGTCAAAAAAAAATATAAAAAATATCTCTGGAATTAATGAAAATATGGAAACAATGTAAATTGAGGCTATTTTCATTGTCAGACATAAACTTTGAAATTTTCACTGCAGTGCCTATATTGAAAGAGTTAATAAGATTTTATTGGTCAGCACTGTTTGTAGGGATAATATTCCTTTAGCCCATTCAGTACCAGGTGTGACTACATTTTGAAAGCTGGATCTTTGAACGGTGGATGTGAATTTTACCACTAGATCGACATTTAGATCTAGATCTAATTTCCTCGTCATCACTGTGACTTTCTTCCTCTAAATTATACTCAAATTCTTGATCTATCTAGTTTATTATCAGCTGCATATTCCATATTGAAAACCCGTGTTTCTTGATCATAATGTGGTGGTCCTGCACCATCTGTTTGTCAAACTGTTAAAAAATTTAATGCGATCTTCAAACGATCGTAACTATCAAACATATTGTTCCAATATGGCAAAATTTGGCAGTGACTTCCCTCTAATACTCGAAACCATGTTCCCACAAGATCTCATATGTAGGGCCGGATATCGGTTTGTAAAGAAAATGATAGTAGCGACGAAACAATGGACGATGCGGTACTGAATCGGTAGCGAGTTGTGGTACTGAGCTGTCATTCTGAATGGGTAAGATATTGGGGGGAGGGGGGGGCATTATTTACATCTAAGAAATTTGAAATAATTAATTGCTCTGTGATTTCCTTTTGCTCTCATCTCATTTTAAGCCATTAAATTACTTTAGCAACATTGGTGCAAAGTTTAGAAGTAATTTTGAATAATATTTCTGACCAAAATGCATGTTCACATAAACTTATGAAATGTATTTTTCTTAGATACAACAATGACAACCACAAAACATATTTTGATCACCTAATTGAGTTGTTACTAAGTTGTGTCTACTGTTACTTCAACTTGCAGTAGCCTGAAATCATAAGAAAATGACTCTTTTTTTTTGTGTCATTGCTACATCTAATAAATGTGGGGCATATAAACATCAGGACACCTACAGGAGTCACCATTAATTGACTATCTTTTCTTTTTAAGATAATAGATTTAGCATCTTTGGGTTTTGAGGTATTATGTTTGCAGATCTACACTCTAAAATGGTTAATAGGAAATTTGCGGGGAATGGAAAACTTTTTCATTTCATCACTATTTTGCAATAACCGAAATGGCCATTCTGTATCGGTGAATACAGTCCTTGGAAACAGTTTCATTCATAGACATACTTTTATGTATATTAAAAGTATGTCTACGGTTTAGTTATATTATTACCATATTCGTCTGAAAGAGTTCGCCATTACATGTACTTTCTGCAGATGCCCGACTTTTTCATGAAACTGGCCCCCCGGAAAATTGCATTTCAAAATGACAAAAATTGCATGCAAATATCCCCAAAATTGAAAAGAAAAAAAAAAACTGCAAGTAAAACAAGAGAAGGAAAATCTATTGCGGACCACATTTCTCACAGAATTAGCTGATAAGCCATTTTTATTTAAAGTTTGGTTACAGTTTGATGTATATCAATTTCAATCACAACAGTATCCCTGAAGGATCCATGAAATATCTGAGATTTGATGTTTCATTCCTTTTTCTTTCTGTTCATAAGCGTCAGCATATCGGTATCCACTAGAGAGCTGTTTCACAATTAATAATGAAAATGATATTGCCAGTCTAAGATCAATTGGGAGACTGACAATAATGACATACAATGTACATCTCAGTTTGACTGGCTTTGAGACAGTTAGTACCACTACCAGAAACTACTTTCCACAAAAGTTCGCCCGCCACAAATTTGTTATAAATCTCATGGCATAAAAATAATAACGAAGTGGCTATTCGTCCGTACATACAAAGATGTGATACCACTTCCCCATCCGTTCGATATTCTTGTCATGCGCATGCGCGAGATTTGTCAATCACGGTTGCCTCCATTTTCGAATCGGTTCAGACCATCTCATTGTCTTATTGTGTCAGTCAGTATAATATAGATCTACAAGGCGAAATGGCTGAAAAACTTCAAGTTGGAACAAAATTGGATCTAGATCTAGATTATATTTCTCATAAATCTAGATATAGCTCCTACTCCTAGATATATTTATTCATCGAGGTCATGTTAGCAAGGGCTAGAGCTGAATTAAATGATAGTAGTAGAAGTACCAGAAGCTGTCTCCGTTCAGACATGTGTCCGACCTGTAGTTCTATTCTAGATCTAGACCTAATTAAATCTAGAGGTAGATCTAGAATCTAGATCCATTACGAAACGCATTCCAAACCATAACCTACTTTTGCTTGCGGACAACATTGGAGCATATTTCAACAAGTTGTCTGAATATTTATTGTCTAAATGGGCACACATTCTAAATCATATCAGAATATCAGATCTAGACAATCTATCTACCCTTGTTTGCAATTAAACAAAACTGCTACATGTAAGCTTATAGATCTAGATGTGTCATAGAGATGAGTGATAAATGTTTTACAAATGAAATGTAGATCTAAATACAAGATCTAGAATCTAGAGTTTGGGAAAATTATCATATAAAAAAAAAAAATTACGATAGCCAACGTTTTCTAAAAATAAGCCTATAGGCTAGATCTAGCAGAGAATTAGATATGTAGTGATGTGGCGCAACCGAGTTTCAAACCTGGTCCACCGGCCTCGCAGACCAGTATCTTATCCATTAGACAAAGGACTCCAGTTCTGATTCTTCGATTTCTGAAGTGGCACTGAAAGGCTTATATCAATATATTTAGTCGAAGCCGATTAATTATTTTAGCCTAATTTTTTAAGGAGTGGAATCTGTGCTCTATATCATGTCAACCCACAGTCCAGATCCTCCTCCTCCCAAGATGTTTGCTTCAGGTTCATGCAAATTTTCCCCACTTAATTTTCTTGGGAGGTTATCTCGACTGGGAGGAGAGAGGTGGCACCAACTGTGTGCTGATGCGGTGGTGGAAAGCAGAGGCTAGGCAGTGGGCCTCGCACACAGAGACTGCATTGTTCTAGGCAGACAAAGCATCGCCCCTCCCAACCTACACTCCCCTTCCCCTACACAACCCTTTCCGCACAATAGCCCTTTTAACTTACATCATCAAGACGATGGGGCTAGTCTTCCTCGTCCATCATACGGACGGGGAAGTGGTATCACATCTTCGTAAGTATGTACGAATAGGCCTTGCCAAATAATTTTAAAAAATGTAAAATGCAGCACTCTGTTTTGGCAAAATTTGATTGAAACTGAAGAGGGAAAAGCTGTGTTCAACTGCAGAATTTATCAGAAACACTTCCCTCTTCATGTTAGAGAGAAGCTCCCACTGTCAAACAGCACACTGATCTTCAAGAAATGGACCAGACCTACAAAGTCAAAAACAGTAGATCTAGATATAAGCTTAGTTTGTGTGTTTTACTTTCATATTGCCGGCTAAAATCTTAACAAAACATGGCTAGATTTTGACAGCCTCTTTCTGCTAGGCCTACTTGTCCGTCTCCATTTTCAGTGAAATGGTTTGATTACATTTTAGATCTAGATCTATGCAGTAGACTTCGCAAAACAGTTGATCAGCACCACTAGCGTAATTTTTAGTAGCGAAGTAACTTCTGGTCGACTGCACTTTTAGATTGTTGACTATTTTTATTGAAGGATCAATCCATCATCGAAGATCACCTAGTCTTACAGAACAAGTAAATCCACCATACAATCTAAATCTACCGCTCTCCAGTGCCACATGAACATAAAAAACTGGCAATTTGAGAAGGGACACTACTCGCGATCGCTAGAGGATTGATCGTGTATCTGTCATTCAGAGCACACCATTGGACAGATTCGCCGTTTTTCTCCTCAATTATATGTGGGAAAAGGCAAAAATTGCAAAAAAATCACAGCGAGTTACAAAATTGCTGCCACAACGCAGCTAGGGGCAGAAATCATGGCTGCAACGCATTTGCAAGTGATGCAATTTTCTGGGGGGCCAGATTAAATGTTCATCAGTGTTAGTTGGGACTCCAGCTGTAAACATACCGGTGCGTACAGGGAAATAAGACCAATTTATAATACTACATGTACTAGCAACCAAACCCGGCAAAATTTGAACAGCCAGATCTGGATTTGCCATGGTTAGCTGGTTAGATGTAGATCTCTGTCATTTCACCTCTTTTTCTCTTTTCTTGACATTTTAAGTTTCGATGAATTAACAGCAAGCCCTGCCGCCTAGATCTATACTAGATTTGTGGTCAATTTCAAGCATTGCGTTGATAGATCTGTTTTCAGTATGAAATCTAAAGAAGGGAGAGGCCAGGTAGACCCCCATGGTGGTCCACCTAGACATGGAGGCTAGGTAGACCCCCATTTGGTCTTTAGATTAAACCACTTGATTATGAGCAGGCCTACTGGCTAGATGTGGCAACCAGCACACAGCTGCTGTGTATTTTATTTATTTTACACAAAGTCAGCCAAAAATACGAGACAACGCTAATAAATACGCAAAATATGTGAAACTGGCGAAGTATCAACAAAACGTTGTGGTAAGTTTGGAACATCTCCTTCCGGGCCTTGTCGATAGGAGCCTTTTAGATCTATCGATGGCTGACTTTAATTAGTACAATCGAGCCTTGTTCGACACTATATTTACATGTAATTATTGTAATTCCGTAGATCTATAATTATCGTTCATATTGTTAAATGTGTATCGAAAAATTTCAGGGTTTATCGTCAGCTTGTGATGTTTACACATTCACGTTGTCGAGGAACGGACATCGCTCCCTCGTAGATCTAGATCTAGATCGCAAAGCACTTCGTGCTTCGTTCACTGGTGATGTTAACATTTGGAAACAAAATACAAACACACCTTGCTTATACTAATGAGAGAAAGACAAATTATGGGGCTGAACCGTATGTCAAATAGGTTCTTCTTAAATTTCTGCTGATATAAGAATCTAGATCAAGATCTAAGGCAAACAGCTTCTACTTGCTGAACCGCTTGCGAATGCGACAGAGCCGTCGGATGCATTCAAAATATAGATCTAACATAAATGTGATGATCTGTCAATAACATATCCAGATCTAATTGAAATCATTTTGCAGGCATCTCTTTTCATGACTGAGATTCGGGATTGCAAAGTACAAATGTCAAAAGTGGAGGGGGGTGTAGAAGGATCTACTTGGGGGTCTACATAGACACTTCCTCTAAAGAAAGTCTATTTACTTCTCAGTACTGCCTCTCAAGAAACACTGATAAGCACAACTGATTTCGATGACCAAATGATTGAAAAGACCAAGACCAGTGACTACAAGTGGGGCATCCTCTTATACCATGGGTTTGTGGCTATAAATAACATAATATACCAATGGAATTATAGTAGCCTCGCACATGCATGGAACACGTCACACCCTCATGTCATACTCAACTGGGGCCATGAGAGATGGGTGGGGTATGAAGTGGGAGATGGTAGGTGCGTCATTTCGACACACTTGCGCCTCAAACCTTACCTAGTTGTGTAACAGTGCTGGGCGGTACAACACTTGTGGGCATGGATATTTGACGCGCTCATGGATGATTTCTTTGAAGAAAGTGAGCGGTACCTGAGCTTTATGAACGAAAAGTGCGATTGGGGGAGCAAAAGCCTTTCGTATTAAAGGTAGTTTTCATATCAGCCCATAGTTTTATTTCATATTAAGCATAACAAATTACATAGCAAAATAACCGTTCCGCAAGATTATTTTGTAATAATGAAAGTTTTGTTTTAAGCGTTTTCTTAACCCATTACTAGTTAATGCGCTCGCTGACACACAAGCTCCGTCTTTCTAATGCGCCCGGACGCGCCCGCTAAATGCGGAAATGACGTGGCTGTTTTGGAAGTCATTTTTTACCGGAAACACATTAGGTACGTTAAGTTACTGTATATCCCGAGAATCTGTGAGATTGAAAGTGAAAGTAGCTTTTTACCGCACATGAATCGGACGAGAAATCCAGATGCTGCGATTTTTTGAAAACACTACACATTTGTGTTTATAATTCCAATCAAAATGATCATATTGGCTTTTGATTTTTTTTGAGGTCTTTGTGAAATCAACTAGATTTAGCCCAGTTTGAGAGTGAAAATAACTATTCTGATGTATCTGACATTGAAGTGAGGCATGATAACAGCGATTAGAATGACTCTGATGATGATTCAAACAGTGAACAGACGACCGTCAGTGAAAATGCCTTTTTTTCACTTTCGTCAACTTTCATAATTTTTTTTATACATAAAGATATGTCTATACACATATATATTTGGTATCTAATTAAAGAGAAATCATTCCCTGATTTATTGGTGCAATTTATTTTTATTTTCATGTAACAGTATTTTGAAAAGAAAATTTTAAAGGTGAATGTATCATTTCTGAATTAGAGTAACTTCCCTTTGATTAGTAGAATGTGATTTCTGACTGTACTTGACCTTGAGTGTATTTTGGCTGTTAAATTAGAAAATTGCCATATGTGTGTGACAATCATATGGTCAATCTATTTAGAATGTCTCATATGTATCTATCAGTATCACTGAAATAAAGATTTTCTATAGTTTAACAACAAAAAAAAAATTTAAGGTACTTTACAGAATTCCAGTCTTAATATTGTAGAATTTTTGGGACACATAGACACATCAGTAGAGATGGATATGCCTCAGGGATCAGGCTAAAACTGTGATGATTACTGCTCCACAAAAGTCAAGCTGGTTCAGATCAAGATTTGTTAAAAGTGGTGTAATCAGTTCATATGAATCAGTTCATATGGTGCTTGAACATGTTTACATGTATATATTCTTTGTTTTGTTCCATGAGATCAATGTGTGTGTCTGTGTCTTGTGAAAATTGATATTGTAGTTGTATTGTAATTTTTTAATTTTTTTTTTAATGGATGTTTTATAAAGGAAATGGAAATGCTCATTAATGTTGAGCAAAATTTTGTCAGATATATATATATATATATATATATATCCAATATAACAGATAAATGATTTTTGCACTTGCAGATACTTTGTTATGAGATTGCTTTCTTTGTGTTCTCCTCTGTCTCAGTGAACATTTACTGTGTTGGAAATAATGAACTATAATCTTAGTACATGTAATGGGAACCCTACATAATCATATCAATGGCGGCCTGATATGACCTCATGTCAGTCAGGGGGAAAATTTTACAAGAGAGACATAAAGCTGCTTTTTTGTTAGAAACAGGGGTGACAACGTAATTCTAATTTCTTGAAATAGTGCAACAATTGCTAGGAAATGATGCGCAGAAATTTAAAGATACATTTGTTTTGATATTTTCAGCACACGTTAGGACAAGAGGTTCCATTATAAATTTTGGTTGCGGTGAAACCTTGTGTGCCACTTGCAGAGAACATGCAAGGTTCACCACGGCTGAGTTTACAGATGCAAGTTTTTTAGCTCTCAGATTCAAGTCAAGGTTAGAGTCCAACAGTGATGCAAGCAAGCAGGATTCAAATACATTGTACTTAGTGTAGTGTAGGTGCATAATTCAATTCATTTCTTTCTAAGAACAGCCGACTGAGATGATTATCTTTTAGTTTCTGTTAAAAATTTTGTTACCTTTATCAGCATTGACATCTTTAATATAAAGTAAAAGATTTTTTTTTTAAGTTAACAAAAAACTGTGATTTTCTGTTTTCAGTGTTACTCTCACTTTCTCTCATTCCCTCTCATTCTCTGCCCCTGTTTTCATATCTGCTTTCTCTATCTGTACCCAAACATGTTCTTTCTTGCTCATATACACAAAATCACAGACATGATAATGTCTCAAGCTATGTCCCTGTCTGTCTCTCTTTCTCTCTTTTTGATTTTTGGAACTCTCTTGTTAGTGCGCCTGAAATTGCATAAAGGTTCTTACAAAACACCCTCAAACAAGCACAAAATGGGGGACAAAAGCGTACTCAAAGGCACCAAGGTGCATTTACAAGGTGCAAGAACTTAAGTCTGCTCACGTACATCAATCTCATGGACATGTTCATTTAGATTTTAAAAATTCATGTAGATAAATTAACAGACCCTTGTGAGTCACTGCCAGCATAGTAATTCCTAGCAGCCAAACATTCATTTTTTTTTTTTTTTTTCTTAAATCATGCTTACAGATAGTGATATCAGAAAATCAGTTGTTTAGAGTTTTCTGATTACATAATTTGAACAACAACATGGCAAAGTATCATAGACATGATGGTGATCTTTTTTCATTCACCCATTTCAGTGAACTGGAGTTTGAGCTGAATGTTCAGATCTGGGGTGTACCTCAGGTACCTTATGTCTGTGACAACAGGGCCACCTGACCTCTTACTTGATCTGATTGATTTAGTTGAAACTTCCACACTTTGAGAAATCCTTAAAGTTAAAGTAAGTTAAAGATGTGGTCCACCAAGTATTTCATCACGTACAATTTTGCCTTTCTTGCATTGCGAAAGAAGTGTAGGTAATCCAGAGGAACATCTGTGCATGCATTATGCAGGGATTTTTCTACTTCTATGATTGCATACTGTCCACTTCCATTTGAGTGTGGCCCTACTTGTATTAGGAATTTCTGTTCTATACCATGTCTCGATGTAAGGAGGCTAAGCGCATTTGCCAAGACAGTATTTCTGTTCTGATAATAGCATCCGTGGCTTGTTTGTTATAAATGCTCCAATCCTCTTCACAAACGTTGCCAGTCTTTTGTTAAGTTTGGAAAAGTGACAAGTTAAATCATTCAAAAATTTCAGAATGGGCATGTTTGCTCAAGAGGTTTCTCTGGTGTTCAGCACAATGTTGAAGTTAGATAGCCTAGCTATGGTTTGGTTGAGTTTCTTTGCAAAAATAATGAGAAGGTACTTTGGCAAGTTTTTGCTAAAATTCCGCAAGGAAACGTTTATCATCCTGAGTCCTGTTGTACTTGTAGTGTGGGTTCTGAGGTGTAATTGATTAAGGGATTGCCTGTTGGAGCACTATGTTTCATATAAAACATTCCGGGGACCAGTAGAATTAAACGGAATATTGTCTTGCAAAAGGAAATTTTGTGTCCTTCATTTTGAGGACGTATGTGAAAGTAAAGCCTTCATATTTGGCTCGATGAAGCCTTAAACATTTCTTTGTCTCTGCTCCCACGTGCAGATGGTGAAAGCCTGCCGTAGGTGGGATGTCTCCCATGGAATGTCATTCTCAATATTCCATGGGTGACATCTCTTCTCTCTCCTTGCTCCTGTCTTCTGTCCCACTCTCTTTTCTCTTTTCTTCCATATACTTGATCAGCCTTTTTGACGTGTTGAACGAATCCCACCGTGTTTGACACAATAATAGAGACAAACAGACAAACAATCCAACTAGGACAATGACTACATCAGGTCAAAGTTTGCCAGCCGGTCTTCCTCAGACAAGTCTGTACTGTTTACTGTATCCATATCTGGATTTCATTGTCCTCGCCAGCCATTCATCTTGATTGTTGTAGTACGCCAAACCATATGCTCTCACTGTCTCAGTCTTTCTTTTATTTTGTTTCCACTCCTGCACTCCTTTCCTCTTTCCGAGTTTGCTGAGTGCTAACCTCACATATTGCAAGATTTCAGGGCCAGGCTCCTTAAATCACAGGTAGCGTGGTCTCAGCTGCGGTAGTGATGCTGATTCATTCACTGAAGTAGGCCTACCTGTTGGTATTGTCACAGTGTCAGACAGAAGCAGTATCCAGCGAAGGTGGCACTTTGGTTAATGTTGCGAATGAAGAAGCATCTGTAAAGTAGACCTCTGATGAGGCAGGCATCAGTATCTGTTGTGGTTGAGGTATGAATTCTGGGCTGAAGTCGTAGACCAGTCTTTACTTGTCCTCCCAAAACCGATCTGGCTTCTTTCAAACCTTTCAGCACATGCGACGCTTCATGTGATATGACAGGTGGGAAGCATACCAGTGCTGAATTTGTCAGTGCCGTATATATAATATGTCAATGTTAGTTGTCTCATTGAAACACATATTGTTGACGATTTCATCAACATCTGGGGAGGTAAGGAGATTTGTCAGTGATGTCATAGATAATGTACAGTGGAACCTCGGTAGCACGATCATGGCTTAACACGATCTCCCGTCTAACACAACCTTTTCACGAAGTCCGGTT
>JBCEWB010705657.1:0-17124 GCA_039654565.1 Peronia peronii | reverse complement strand
AGGAAAGATAGAGCTATCACACACACTAAGTTACTATTTTGTTTTTTGAAAATAATTTTTTTCATTGGCATTGCTAATATAGTTTGACAGTAAAGGTACAGAAAATTCAACTGTCTTTCACTGTATTGTCATATTGTTTGAAATGTTACTTGGGTTTTAAAGGGTTAATGAAATGTTATTTCATACCCACAGAGTTGTCAGTCTGCTTGATATACCATGACAACAGTCCAGATGAAAAGACCATTATTTACTTGCTAGATCTCTCATAATGATATAGCTGTAAACGGGCAATACATGAGAGTGCTGGAGGAACTACCTTTTTTAACAATTTTATTTGTATGTTTTTTCATTGTATCTGCTATTTTTCATGTTTTATGTTTTTTTTTTTTGCTTTTTCTGTTCAGGAAAAAAGGAACTTGTCAAGAAAATTCTGGATCATCCTCAGTGTCCTGACATCAATGCAAAAAATAGAGAAGGTAAAAATGGGGGAACGTGTTCAAATAGAAACTCCTAATTTTGAAAAGTCCGTTTTCACAAATCATGAGCATAATTGTGATTTCTGTTACATTAAGTCTCTTAAGAAGCCCAATTGACATCAGTCACATAAAGTACTTGGTTTGTGACAGAAGCACAGGTACTCACCTTTTACCAGTAGGAATCAGCTGAGAAACATCTACGCCAGCAACTCTATCGTAAGTCACAAGGGATGTGACAGATCAGAAAAACATCCATGACATCTTATTCCTGCAGGGTTCAAGATATTAGTATGAAAAAAAAATGTCCATATGTATGATAGATGAGGATATAAAGTGGTGAAAAAAAAAATTCTTGTCAGGTGAAGAATACCAGCACTCTCCTGCTGATAAATGTTTGTTCTCAGATGGTGGTAGTGATTGCTTCCCTTCATTTAACTGTGTCACATGATGGAGGCTGCTTGACTTATTTGTTTCCAGTGGGGGACACCCAGCGTTGTGAACAGTTAATACAAAATGGGCCTTTAATGTTAAGTTAAGTATTGAGACAATGACTTTAAAGAAGGCAAAAAGAAAGATGGAATCATTATGCATACATGTAGCTGACCTGATATTTTGTGCCTTTGTTTACAAGTCAATTTCAGTCTGTGTGTGGCCAAGCCAATGGCCAAGTGGAGGAGGTTCAGAAAAAATCCTTTATGAAAACATCTATGTACTAGACAGAAAGTTCATCGACACAATGTATATTCTGCAGGGTCAACTGCCTTACACATTGCTGCTGAAGGTGGCCAGGACAAAGTGGTCTCTATGTTATTATCTCGTGGTGCTGATGTCAAGATGAAGGATGTCAGTGGCTGTACACCCTTACATGTGAGTGTGTCTAGGCCTGGGTTAGCAGTGGATCCTTTGGGGCCACAGGCAGCTACTAGATGGTTTGGCAGGCCCATATTCATGTTAGTTTTCTGATGGTGAAGTTACAGAGATGATAAACCCCTTGTGCAATTAAACACTTAGTTTTGCAATTTGTCCCACATCCAAGTGAATGTAGTCGGAAATCAGAAAAGACTGTGATGAGAAAACTAAATTTTTACTGACTCTGAAATCACAGGAGTAAACTGTGAATATGAAAATCTTGGCACTTAAGTGTCATGGCCTATGTATTTCCTCACGAAAGTCAGATATAGCCATTCTCCTCTCCACTGAACATCATGCTTATTAGCCTCGCAGGTACAACTTATGGTCTGTGCATTTAAGATTGATCTAGAGTTCAAAAATTGGTGTAAACAGTTTTAGAATTTAACTGAAAGTAATTTGAAAATAGTATACTTTCAAGAGAAGGAAAAATATTTTTGGCCTTCAACCCACTAAGTAATAAAACTCATCTACATGGAGAAGATTTTTCGTATTTCCTTCCACCATTGATCATCACTGAATTGTAAGAAACAGAAAAGATTTCAGCAGCTTTTTTTTTTTTCATCAAAACCTATCGTGGTTCTCTTTGAGGAAACAAGATTTGGTTTTGTGTTTAATCTAACCCACCGCTGTCTTTGATATCTGTAACAGAAAGCATGTGACGCCAACAGATCATCCACAACTGTCCTGTTGATCCATCACGACTGTACATGTGTGCAAGAGAAAAATCCAACCTCAGGATGGACAGCTTTACACCTCGCAGCCATGCATGGGCACACAGACTGTGTTCAGGTAAAGACACAGTATATGTGTAATGAAGTTCACACAAGTATGTAGCCATACCCCCAGCTTATATGATTTTTGAATTTACAAAAACAAAACAACAAAAAAACACGTATTTCAAATGGAATGTAAAAGTAAACCTTTCATATGCTCAGAATAACCTATTTCTATTGGTCCAATTGATTTCAAATTTGCCAGAAGTATGGAAACATGCTCTATAAAATCGCAAAAATTTTTTCATAGTTTTCGAACATAATGATATGTTACTGCCCTGTGGAATATCAATTATTGTTTACCAAAGGCCTTTCATGGATGGGTGCAAAAGCATCTGATTGAGGACGCACACTTAAGGTATAAGCTGCACCACAATAGCGCCAAATGCTCACAAAGCACACATGATTTTGGAGTATTGAAAATTGAAAACGTAAAATCTCTCCCACATCCACCTTACTCACCGCACCAAGCTACTTGTGACCTTTTTGTATTGTCCTCTGTCAAAGATCAAATGAAAAGGAAGTGGTTCAGTGACAACGAAGAAGCGTTTTTTATGTTCAATTAAACAGGTGAGAGATATTAATTGAAGAATGGAGTCATTCCTTTGTCTTATGGTTTAGGAGGATGTAGTTGTGCATCAGTGCTATTGAAGATGACTTTGAGAAGGTGTAAAAGTTTTAGCTCTGCAGGACCAGTAGAACATGGTTAATCTGAACATATAAAAATGTTAACCTCATACAATGACTATATACCTCCTCCCTTCTCTCAGATGTCCCTATCATATCTGTTGGCCAATAGTGTTCATCATACTATATGTGATGTGAATGTCAGTTAGGAACTTTCTTTTGCAGATTTTGTTGCAAATGTTTTATCATTCCTTTTTTTTTCATGGAAAATATTTTTTATTTATACTTAGATTCTCCTTGATGCTGGTGGTGCATTGTATTCACTTGGACAGCATGGGGAAACGCCCATAGACCTGGCTGAAAAATACAGACGAAGAGATTGCATTGAAGTGCTGGGTAAGTTTCAGAAAAGATGGTAGACAGACATTTCAGATGCCCTGAAAATTTATTCATTTTTTTCCTCCTTGTTTCTGATTATGTTAAAATTGAAGTCTTTTCCGGTTTAGTTTCATGTTTCGCCCAGTTTTTGAGAAATGTTATGTCATACAGACATAGAGAGAGAGAATATGTGAAGAATAATTTCTAACAGAATAAAGACTTCAACATATATATGTCTAGCGCCCAGGGCAAATGAGTCGGAAGTCGTGCTAAGCGATTACGAGTTACAACCATTTTTAACTATTTTCCAACTGAGATATCAAAGTTTTCAGGGTTTTTTTTCAGGTTGAAAACGTTAAGTGTTCATCTTGTGAAAAAACAAATATTTGATATCTGAGTTAGAAAATAGTTAAAAACGGTCGTAATTTGTAATCGTTTCGCGTGCCTTCCGACTCATTTGCCGGGGGCGCAAGACATATATAAACCATTATGTGTTTCATTAGGCCTCATCAGAACAAAAATGACTGATTTTCGGACTTTCCTGTCTATGAATTCAAATTAGATCATTAAAAAAAAAGTTAGCTGCAGATACCTGCCATGTTGACGAAAGAGGACAGAGCTCTGTCCATCATGGGTATTTTTAAAAAAATTTTTTTAAGAACTCCCATGACTATATATTGACTAGGCAGGTATGATGTCATGTCATAAAGATCTTTCAATTTCATACATGTTCTTTTGCCATCCGGTTGCCATGACAATACTGCCACATAGGAGTTTGTGTCTTGAATATTAAGTATTTTCAAAGGTCAAAGGCTCCGAGAGTATAAGCTCTATGTAACAGACGATATGCATTTTTTTTTTTTTTTTGCTTATAGGTCATACATATCTGTCTTAAATTTTTTGAAATATCTGTGTTGACAGATGTGTATATTTCTTCATTTTCCACCAATTGTCGATCTCAAGAACATGAAGAAAATTCAGAAAGATGGATGTATCTCAATGAAGTACATGTTATGGGGAATATTTATTCAAAATTTAAATCACTTAGTCAGAAACAAAAAGCCTAGGAGAAAAAGTGAAAAAAAACTAAAAACAAACATTTCGAGAAAATCACAGTTGAATTTTTGTAATGGTTATGTATATAATCTCCCCGGTTGTTCTATTTTGGAGCATCAGATTTCTGGCCGCTGGTTATTTTTCTCATATCAGAAGAGATGAAAGTGTCTAAAAATAGCACAAACCCGATTTTGATATTTTGACCCTGAAACCTGTTTTTCAGGATTTGCAACTCCCCTCCCCCCCCCCCCCTTCCCCCAACCACCTCCTCCTCCTTTCCCTTAAAGCTGTTGAGTTAATTTCACATTTATTCTTGTGGTTTAAACTTAACCAAAGGCCTTTCAAAGTTAATTTCACACTTACTTCTATGTGTTAAAGCTCTTGAGTTAATTTCACACATTCTTATTGTTTAAAATTCCTGAGTGAATTTCACATGTATTCATGTGGATAAACGCTCATAATTTTATTTCACACTTATTTTTGTGGTTTAACACTTTGAGTTAATTTCACACATATTTCTGTGGTTTAAGACCCAAGAATTAATTTCTCATTTATTTTTGTGGTTTAAAGCTCTTGTGTTAATTTAAGCCATATTCTTGTGGTTTGATATGAATTGTTTTTCTCCTTGCAGAAAATTACAAGGAACCACCAGTGACAACAGACAAATCTGACTGGCTTCACCCTGAGCTGGATCGTCAGGTCAGACATACAGTTTTGTTGACAACCTCAGTATTTAAATTTTCTTTTTGAGCCAGCCCACTCAACTCAACAGAGACCCCATAATAGTAAATTTCATTGACAGTTTCCTGTACAAACCATGACCATGCAATATTTGTTTTTTATTATAAAAACGTGAATTTGTGAGGAAACAGAAATGTCCTGAAGAGATGGAAAACTAGGCCATGAATCAAATCTAGAAAGTGTAAAAAATTAAAATATTCGCTCTTTCAAAGTAATTTTCTTGGATGTTAGATGTGGGCTGAAATATGTCATAACATATCTCAACCTTGAGAAATCATTGCACTTGAAATGTAGGACCTGAGAAATACAATAAAAATTTCCATGAAAGATCACATCAGAAACTAAACAATATGGGATCATGTTGACAAGAAATGTTATTCTGGGAAGTTAAACTTCCGACTTTAGTCAGAATTCCAACTTTTTGGCCGTGGCCGACTTTTTTTTTACTTTTGGCCGATTAACTGCCCGACTTTTGCTGAGTCCACAAGACAATCAGAGTTTTATATTTATTTTCAATACGATATATGTTCTGCATAATAGCAATGAAACTGGAAGTGCCATAGAATTTGTGCATGCCCGAGACGAGAGCTGAACTGCTGTTTGAAGATCGAGATCAATGTTTCTAATACTTAGTTCCTCACACCAGACAACACGCAGTCGAGTAGTTGCATAAAAGTTGATGGAAAATCGGCACATCAGAATAAAGACAACAACAAGTAATGTGCCTATGGTCTTGGAAATATTAATGTAAGAGGGCAACTGTTTGCAATCTTGATCTAGTTCAAGAAAATAGATTTAGATCTAGTCTAGTTATGCTCAGTGATTATTATAGCCGCACTGCCTGTGGGATATTTTAAGTTTTTGGAGTTCCGCTAATTGTGTAATCTCATAATTCCACTCTATGTTCCTGTAAAAACTTGCAAATTTCTCTCAAAACAAGGCAAACTTCTCCTAACTTGAAAAGCCCAGATTTTTAAAAAGTATCTTATGTTTACATTTTAATACTTCTTTCAACCTCCTGTGGATGGTTATCTCGATAGTGAAGGTATCTTACATAACCAGACAGCACTGGACCACCATGACCAAATATGAAAGGGGGGTGGGGAGGGGGGGTAGGGTGAAAACAGTTTGACATCACTGTATATTGCAATGCACTGAAAAGACAAAAGCTCAGATACTTTAAACATGTATTCAGATTAGCAGTCAAACAGCAGCAAGAGCCAGCTTGTGAAGGGAATAGACAGACCAAGGAAATCATGGCTGGATGGAGTCAGAGAGATCGTGGACTGATATAGTTTTTCAACATCTCAGGCACTCCATTTCACTCATGATCAACAAATGCCCTTTTGCTCAATGCTGTTATGATATTAGAAGAGGAGAAAAAGAATAGGAATGATTCAGTTTGCAGCTACTGAGAACTCCATGATTTCAATGCAGAGTTTTCAAACTGCAGTTAGATTGTTTCATTGTCATTGCTTTTCAAAAGTGATATGAGTTATTTTTGAACCTTTTTGAAATATTGAGGAAAAACAAGTCATTTAATGAACTTTATGTCATTGTGATTCTATTGAATTAAAATTCTTGGTTGTTCTAATGACATTTTCCTATAATTCTCATGCTCAGGGATACTGTGTGACATCAGTTTCATTTTGATAAACAAGTTTGACTTTTACCACAGAAATGTGATAACATTTAGGATGTGGTTTAGTTCATAGCATCTACAGTGCCATTCCACGTTTAGATGCAGCTGTTTTTCATGAATTCAGACTTATAATATGCAAATTGTAACATTTTGATAAAATTTTGATAAAAATACTCTTGGAAATGAATCAAGAGTGAGCAATATCAGAGACAGAGTACTGACATTGGTGAGCTGTACATAGTGAAAGCCATTTCAATTGATATGACAGCAGAATGATTTAAGTTTGCATGACACAGAAGGTAGTGTGTTGGATAAAAAGAATTAATTGCTGACAAGTTTGTTCTGAAATCTAACAAACTCTGTCCTTGGTGCTCCTTTGTTTTCCAGGGAACAGAGAATATATTTAGTAGTCATCCTTCAGTCAATGGCATGTTTCTCATCCGACCCAGCAAGAACGTAGAAGGGCAGTATGTGCTGAGCCTGTACAAAGACAGAAGTGTGTTCCACTATGAAATAAAAGCCATGGTAAGTGCTGGACATCCATGTGGCCTGGAACAGAAACCCATACAGTAACTTAGCCGGCCCACTTCCTCTTTAACTCTCGAGAGCCTAATCACCTTAAGTGCCACTGGCATTGTTTTAAGAAATTTCATTTCAGCCCTTGTAAGCCAAATTTTCTTTACCTTTTGAAGCGCAAACCACCTCAAGATTTAAGGTGTTTGAGTCCAAATACCAATATATGAATTTCATGGTCAACAGAATAGGACATTTTATAAACATGTCAGGCTTATGGAACTGTTTGTTTTTTATTTCCTCTACAGGCAGATGTGCTCATATGATTTTCACTATATATATGTGGGTGATAAGATACAATCGGAGCCTATTGTATATGGAACATTGAACTTTGAAGGGTTAAGTACTTATTCACAGAAAAGTGAACTAACACAATGTCAGCACTCAGGATTATTAATTTTCATAGAAAAATATGTTAACTCCGTACAATGGTAATTTTCTCAAAACCAATGGTATTTAAATATCTAAGACAATCAGGCTTTCATGGATCGATTTTTACATGGACAAAGTTAGGCCACAGCCTCAAGCAGTGACTGATATCAAGGTCATTTTCCTCTGTGGATTAGCCATTTTCAGGTAATTTGATGCCATGTTGGCACATAAATCTATCTATGCCATGTCAGAAGATAAATCTGTCTCATAAAGCATCAGTGCAATAAAACCGAAGGTTGTTTTGAGAGAGCAGGAAATGTCTTTGGCCATTCTGAGTGGAACTACAAGCCTGACATTTATACATTCCTTGAAGTTTGGCTCTTTTGAGCAAAAGTGAATATAAAGAGTCTCTTTCATTAGATACAGAAGATGACTTTTCAGGAACAAATATATGAAAAGATAAAAGTAATTCAACTCCGTCACTGCTCAGACTTTTTCTATAACTCATGGTGGAAATAGTTTTGTAACTGACATTATGACAGACTGATACACATGTAAATACATAGGGTGTCAGCAGTTCAGAGAGGATGTCAGATGAGTTAAGAGAGAAATCTCATATCGCAATAATATAAATGGATCATTAGCATCTTTTTTGTCATCCACAGCAAATTAAAAACTTCTTTTTTTTCTTTCTCAGGATTATAGGGGTCAAGTCGTTCACCACATTGAAGACGGTCCACTCCACAGATCACTAGAACTGCTAGTCCAGTATTACAGTAAATTTGAAGACGGGCTTGGCATCCCACTCCAAGCGTCCATATCAACAAGTGAGAACTTTCGTGGGTGCTTCATGGGACAGACTTTAAATATATTTGAGATGCGATATGATATAATCAGGCGCTCATCAATTTTCGAGCCTACTGAGTTATTGCTATCTGTGAAGCTTATTCATTTTCCTTTCTGTTGGGCTAAAAGTTTTCTTCTATCTGGAGTAAAAGTTGAGAAAATGCAATTAGAGATGACAAAGATGACCTGTGGTAGCTAAATTTAATGAGAACATGGCTGATTGCCTTTACTAATCCTGATTAATCCTCATTTAGGTAATGTCACTTAATAACAGTATTTGCACTTTTGCTTAGTGTATTTCACAGATTTAACTTTAAAATATATTTTTAAATGGACATAGAAGGGTTTGTGGGGGAAAAAAAACTGCATAAAAAAAATTCTCTCTGTAAGAAAATTGTGATTTCTCCAGTCGCCTCACTTTGACGAATGTCTAATTTCATCTTGTCGTATCTCTTATGTGATATTAACGGTATAAACATACTTTCTTTTGCAAAAGAAGATCATACCTTGCTGATTTTGTTATTAGATTTTACAACCATTGGAAATAATCCTCTTCTAATAAGTCACACTTATGTTATACAGCATTTTTGTCTACTGTGGAGTTTTTTGTAGTCTGATGTAGATCTCAAGTTCAGTATGACTTCACTGGTTCATGCCTAAAATATATCACACACAAAATGCCTAAATGTATGTAGCACATAACATTGATCAAACCAGCTTTGGCAGTATTCTTGCCTTCATGCTTTTTCCCATCTGTTCCAATTTAGGGCTCATCTCACTGAATTTTTGCCTTATATTGTTCATTTCCTAAAGCAGTTCCTTTACCCAGATGGGCTGGACTGTTGCTTTTCTCATACCAAACATTTTGAAGAGAATTAGATGGAATTTTAAAAGAGCAAGAAAAGAAAAAGGAAAAAAATCTGTGAAAACAGTCCAAATTTTGATTTGATTTTGGATTCCTGTCCACATTTGCTGATAAGGCAGCTGTCCAGCTGTTATTTATGGTCTAACTTGAATCTGGAGAGATGGTTTGTAAAGACAAATGACCAAGTGTTTAATTATGTGATTTTACACACAAAATAAGAGCATGTAGACATAGGTAAATTTTATTTTTCTCATAATTTACTCTTCAGAAACTCTGTGCATCTAGGATATGAATTTTTCACAAAAATTAGGCAAAACATGAAACTGAACCAAAATATGTTAGCTATTAATTTTGAAATGTGCATGATGTTTCCATGATAGACAACAAATTGTCAGACCTCAGTATCCAGGAGACCTACACCAACCTGACCTCACCCAGGCTCAAGCCTACCCTCCAGGCCCATACCAGTAAGTAATGCTGGCTCCCTTTTACTGTGCTAAGTGCTGAGATTAGATAGGAAAGGTTTGCTCATCTGTATCAGGTCAGATTTCATGTGATCTGTACAGTGTGTAACAACAGTGTGATATTTAGCCACCGTTTGCTGTCACTGTCAGTACTTGCTGTTGTTGTTGGGTAGTTGTTATCTAAGCATGAAAAATTATTGTAATGTGCTGAGTAAACATTTGTCACACAGCTTTGAAGTAGTGTCATCTTATTGTCCAGAATGGCGTTTTACTACTTCAGTGTTTTTCTGATGATTTGTATGAGAGTGACCTCTGAGCAATTTCAGAATGGTGTACTCAACGAAAGAAGGAGGAAGGAAGAGAAAGGAAATTGCATAAAAAAAGAAGAAGGAAGAGAAAGAAAAGAAGAAAAAAATGAAAGAAGGAGGGAAAAAGAGAAAGGAAAGAAGAAGTGAATGAGAAATGGAGGGAGGAAGAGAAAGATCCAAATGAAGGAATGGTGGCACCTAGAGGATTAGCTCTGCGGGCTGAAAGAAAATGTAAGGGAAGAAATTTGGAATGGAAGGAGATGCAAAAGAATATAAATGAATGCAAGAACAAGGGTAGGTAAGAGCAGAGGGTGCAGGAAGAAGAAAACCATCACTGTGGTTATCTCTGAGATTATTAAAGTTGACAAACTTCCTGTTTTTCTTTGAGAACAGACTTTTGGTTGGCATAAACTATTTTGCTGGTCCCCAAATTCACTCCCCCCCCCCCACCCCCAGTGTAAATACTTGACTTTATATTGCATTGTACTTCAGTTTTATATTCAGGCATTTTGTTTAAAGACAGTGTTAGAAAGATTTTTTTAATTGTTCATTAATGTGTATTCACAGCCCTAGATTTTGTTAGGGATAAAAAATGTGTTGTTCAAACGTACTTTGCTATCATGCCATAGTTCCATCCATAACCTGATCAATTACTCTGTAAGTGGATTACTTCCTGGTTGGTTCCCATCTGTCTCATACCAGTGCCTGGTCCGCTATAAGAGGATGCTCACATATTTGTTAACAACAGCCCCAGGTGACAGTCACATCTATTCAGCCCTTTCTTATAACATTGCATCAAAGAGATTCACATAAGTTGCTTGACGGAATAAATACATTACGCATCTGACATTAAATCTTTCATGTGTCAACTAGCTGGTGTCAGTGGAAAGAGATTTAGTGGTAGACTTTGGTAAAGAAGTTAATCAGCCTGTGATCTGTGAAAAATGTGGCCAGACGCCATATCATGTGCTTTCCATTTGCACTTTTTGGCATTTTTCTTTGTCTTTTTCTTTTTTTTTTTTTTTTTTTTTTTAATCCTTTGTTTTTTTATGAAAATCAGGGTCTGATTTCTGGCCTGACAAGAAATTATATATTATGTCCATTGAAAGCTGAATAAGATAATGCATTTTGCATTCACTTTGTGTAGGCCTAGCATAGACATACTAGATAAAAGTATGAGCGAGAAAAGTGAGAAAGCTGTAGTTGACTGCTTTGTTCTAGGCTAGCTGTTATGATCACTGTAATCCAGAACATTCTCATTATCAGCAGTGCTGCTTTCTGGTGTTGTTAGCATGAAGCTATAAATAACTCCATGGTCTCCAGTTACATGATGTGTTCTACTATTCTATATGAATAATGTTCAACTGCGCCCGCCCACCCTTATGTGATAAGTGGTCTTTCATGTGTATTTGTCTACCACGACCCACTGCATCTTTGCCCAGGCCATGATGGATTATGTTGTTCCCTTTCTTAGATCTACTCATAACATAATATGATAATAACAGTCCAAAGCTGATGGTGCCCCACAGGCATGCCACCCCTAACTTTATAACTTTCTCAGTGTAGATCTAGCACGGAGTCATTCACAGCAACACCACAAGTGGGATTTTACTTGTTCTGAAACCGACAATTTGTTTACCTCCCCGTATTTAATTTATGTCAACAGCACCACAGACTGAAGGGCTGCTCAAAGAATTTGCCTTTCTTCTACAGATTTCATCTCTATCTATTATGCTTTCAGTTTTCTTTTCTTCTATCATGTATGTGTCTCTCCTTCTCTCACTAAGTCAAACAGAGTGAGAGACAAGCACTGAGTTTGTGTGGTAAATTTCAGCAGCTCTTTCATTAAGGGGGCTCACGGGTAGAAAATCATCAATTTGGGTAAAAAATGACGTTTTCATTTATTCTTAAAAGATGCTATAATCATTGTACAATTGGAAAATATACTGTTTATATTGAAAAAAATGTAACTGGCTAAAATATGGTCTGGAAGTACTCTACCCTCCTTAAAATCTTTTAAGCGTCATTTTTTAAAAATTACTTTTTTCTGACAAATACTATTTTCTTAAACTTTTTCTTATTATTGCACTTATAGCCTTGAAATTTGACACACTTTACCTCCATTCATACGTACAAACAGCTGGCTACTTTTTATTTTGATATATCAAGGATGGTTTTTTTAATGATTTTTTAAAATTATGGCCAGCCTCAAAATTTTCCCGTGTTTAGACATTAACTAACTTTGAAAAGCACTGTAATGTTAATTTATTGCTCAGTCAACTTCTGAGTTAGCCAACTATTTGATTTTATGTCTTCTGAGTACTACACAACAGAAGAAATCAAATTTCATCATTTACTTTTGAAATGACTGAGAAAATAAAATTACATGTTAATTTTGATGTAAAATCCAAGATGGCCACCATTTCCATGGCAACCATGCATTTTGTAGAATGTTTTCTCATGTGAATGATCATTTCTTAACTTGTATTACATTATAATCACATTAATTTGCTTCATTTAAGTAGAATTTTAAAAAAGTGATTTTTTACTATCGAGCCCCCTTAAATCAATTATGATATTAACTGTTACCATTTATTTCTTTATTGTCTACAATTTTATCTATAAAATTACTTTTACTATTTAGAGAGCATTTTTGCTCAATAGCTTTGAGTTCACAGAAGAATCTTTGTCTTAAATTTCCTACCCACCTCGTGTTTCCAGTGTTTCTCTGCTACACACACATCTGACCAAAGTCTAGTTAGGTCCCAACTGACAATGGTGAATGCCCTGCTGACTTTGGTCCACCATATATATGAGCCACAGGGCGATGTGTCAGGCGGAGGTTCATAGTAGTAGCAGAACTATGTCTATGGTTCTCCTTTATGTAAAACAAAGTTGAAGAGACTGAGCCTCAGTCATTGTGACACTAGCTTAGTATGGACTTTGACTTTGCGAGTATTCATGCTTGCATTTGGGACATACGTTGTCCCACTCACTCACAAGTTTGTTCAGGGATGTATTATTTACTCTATGTTACCACCAATATTAGAATCATCCCTGTTATAGATATTCGTCTATTGCAGATATCTAACAGATGTATGCCTGCATTCCTGGTAGATTTTTAAACTTCAGTCTAGGATCGGTCAATCAAATTAGCAAGATGGCAAGTATGGCCACAAAGTTAAAAATCCACACAGATAATCTACTATTCATGACATAAAAGCTAAAAACTGGCATGCTATATGAGTCTGAAAAGAATTTGAGAGCAACAGATTTAACACACGTGAAGTTATATAATAGCTCACATAATTATTCTGAAATATGTCTCCCATCATTATGTTTGAAAACCACTATTTTTTCCCCATGCATTTGCATTTTTACCCTGTTTTTCACTGGCATTGTTTATGGCATTCTTGTGCATCTCTGGTGGAATTTTTTAAGAAGTTTGAAAAAAAAAAAAGAAAGAAAAAAAGGCATTTTTCATGGATCACAGTTCAGATACGATGCTTCTGTACTAAGAGATTTACATTCAAAGTGAATGTCAGTTGTTTCATAATCAGTAATGTCCATTAACCTCACCAAAGTCCCTTGTGATTGTTGACTCATTTTATTTTGTGGCATGAAATATTATAATGGACATACCTGTTTTTGTCAGAATTCATTTATATTTTAACCTGATTTTCAGTACCTTGTCTGATGTGTGTCTGATTGGGTAAATAAGTATAGGTGACTTTTATGTCTATATGTATTTGTGACACTGAAGCGTTACAGATGCAAGGAAGCTTTAACATGATGTGTATCCTTGAATTTTTGTTCAATTTTCAGGAGACTCAGTTAGTGGGGGTAGGTCCAACTGCATGCATTACTGATCTGTTGGCTGCCATCCTATATAATATTTAGATAGTCAGGCCAATTTATGTATCATCATCTCTCAGTAACACTGTAGTTTCTGCCATAATGTGCAGGGTCTTAACTTCCTCATTTTTTTTCAAGAAGTCAGTTGGATGTGTTGTTCTTTGCCTAATAGCTTCACTGCCATGCCAATTTTGTAGTCATGTACTAACCATATGGTCAGTCTCACTCACTCAGTCCACTGCTACCTCCTATGTACACTCAGTTTCTTGTTGTCCACCAGGCAATCAATGCCCATCCTCTACTTTCCCATAAGCAAAGGCATCTGCTATTATTGTTCGAATGCTATGTGAAAAAAGTAACAGATAATGTGCCAGATTTGGGCCTTGATCGCTGCCTGTCTCAAAATTATCGGCTTATCATATTTATCAAAAGACTTTTCACAGTGGTACGATCATGTGGTCAGTGGTCGCAACATCAGATTTAAATCAGATCATTATTTTGGAAGTGAACTAGCCATGGATATATATGATACCTTTTCCCACATTTGAGAAAGACACTTGTGGATGTATTTTATGTGTGCGTGGCAGTGAAGCGATTAAGCAAGACATTATACAAAATGAATTTGACAAATGTGATGACATTTCTAAGTCCATTTACAATAAAGAATCACAATAGAAGGACATTTGCCACAGCCATTTGTTCCAGTCCAGATCGTAACTTTTTCTCAATTCATTTTGTGTATCCATGAGTGGTAGTATTTTATATAGCTTTTAGCTTTTTTTTTCTACTTTGATCTCATAGTATTTGTTAATTTCATTTTCTGTATTTGCGTTTTAGAATTAGTGGTCTGACTGAGGAGTTTTTTTGGTTTTCTTTTACATTTTATTATGTTTTCAGAATTTTCCAGATTATTTGTAATCAATGTGCCCAATTGTTTGCTGGCTGATTGAGGAAGTTCTTATATCACTGGGCTGTTCCTGTAACCCTGGACATTTTTAACCAGTGTCACTATAGTGCTTTTCAGTTGTTATATTTTTGCACATTGTAGCATCATCGTGTCCCTTCACATTTGTAGAATAAGGACTTTGATGTTTGCTCTTTGGCACATCAGTAAATTTTCTTCTTGCATGTTTGGGTTTTCTCTTGATTTTTCTTTGGGTGAGCTCTGGTCAGTCTAAGAATTGGTCACAATGCTGGACTATTTTTACGATATGTAGTTAGAAAACACTTTACAGTTTGATTCACTAGTATTTACAGAATTTTACTTTCCATTAAGTTTATGAAAAAAAAATGCAGACAAAAAAGTCATAACTTTGTTGAGACATGTTATTCATTTATTTACGCAAATCTGTATTTTATTTCCTATTTTTTAATGTTTTATTTGTGTATTTAGTAAGCTCATCTGAATTGAAAATCCTTCTTGTAGAAAGATAAATGTAATCAGCAATAGCAATCACTTTGCTGTCAATGATCAGAGACTATTTCAACCAAGTCACAAATGAGGCGCGACATGATTAAATCAGATGTTGTCAGTTTTCGAGTATATTAATTACCAGTATCACTATGAAGCTTATTCTTTTCCCTTTCTGTTGGTGGAAAAAATCTTTGTTCTACCTTGAGTAGAAGTCGAGATTTTGGCAATAAAGATGATGGGGATGCCCTGCCGCTGCAGCTGATAATGGCCGATCACTTTTGTCAATCTATGTGAATCCTCATTTAGGCCATGTCATGAAATTGCAATTTTTGGGCTTTTACTAAATGTGCTTGAACAAAACAGATTCTGAAATACATTTTTTTAAATGGACATAAATGTTTTGTGTCACAGAAAAAAATGCCCCAAAAAAAGTCTCCCACTATTTAAAATAATCGTGATTTCTCCAATCACCTCGGATTGTTGAGTGCCTGATTTCACTGTGTTGTGTCTCATATGTGAGCAGAGTACTGTGGCTGAGTGGATAGGATGTTTCTCCCCAAACCTGGGAAGCTGATATCTTTACAGTGGGTCAGTTATTCTTTACCATCTTAGATAGAGAGGTTTAACATCAGCTTTTCAGATTCATTTTTTCCCTTGCCATCCTTCTGTTCCCCCTAAAAGAAAAAGGTTTCTTTGTTTTGCACTGATATTTCACTTTTATGGGAGGTCAAATGTTATTAGCAACAAACTTTTGGAGTATTCTACAGTATTGCCCTGACCTTAGAGAGAGCAGAGTCATTTGAAACTGAATGACGTAGCTGGCAACACATTTAGTGGGACTGAATTTTCAGCATTGACAAATTTCCAGTTTTATGTTTCTTGTGGCTAGTCAAATAGATGTGTTTATGAAATCCAGCTGTGGTAGATCATGGAATACAAAGTTCCATATCATCATAAAGAAAATTATGTGCCAAATGCTTCTTTGTCAAGACTGAAGATACACTTCACCTTATTTATCTTAATTAAAGATGCTGAGTTAATAGCATGGATATAACTCTAACATTTTTTCTAAATCAGCAAATTGCAGTAATCTGACACCATATCAACTAAAATGTAAATCTAATGCATAGACTCACTGCAATGAATGACTCAAATATCTGGTCTTAAGTAACCACATTATTTGCTATTGTACCAAATTTGAATGCACCAAGTACTCATTCTGTGCTAATGAACCAAATATTTTGTAGTATAATTGAAAAATACTTCAAGATTTGATTGACAGAAAAGAACACTCATGATTTAATTTTTCTTTAAGTATCCAAACTTGATTGGAAAAAAAAAAGAATTAATTTGAAGCAACGAACACAACTTCAAAATTTCAAAGAGATGTGAACCCTGACATCAAAAATTTAATTGAAATGGAAGGAAATCTGTAGTTTTATGTGGACTCATCCAGCTACTCCTGCAAAACATGGAGGCTTGTCTAAGATGTCCATTTAAAATACATGCATGTGTTTTAATTGTTATGTATATTATCAGTTGAACTAGAAATCGTCTGTACTTAACGGTTAGAAATCGTCTGTACTTAATGGTAGCATCCTTGACATCCATTTTTAGCTTGATTTCTTAAAAACTCTATAAAAAAAACAGCGATGGAATTCAATCTCATTAAATTGATTCTCTAAATTTTGTTTGTAAGTGTATGTGTCTGTCCCTTTTAAATGACGCTACAAAATTTATTTTTTTTTTGTTTTTAAGGAAATGCTGCAGAATTTTCAATTTTAAGGCGATTTGCTGCTGAAAATCCTAAAATTGTCAAATC
>JBCEWB010705547.1:0-17124 GCA_039654565.1 Peronia peronii | reverse complement strand
GCTAGACGTCGGGCTTCCCCACCCACTGGAAGCCAGGGGACCGTTGAGTCACTGAAAAAATGCGAGTTTTCGATCTTTGTATCCATCCATCCCCCGATGCAGGACCCGCGAGTCGATCTCGGCCCGTCTTCTCCGTGAGCAGACGCCATACCACAGAGCCACTGCGTCCCCCCTGAAATTCGTCTATTCCGATTCAAGTTTTTATAGATCTAGATCTATTATCACTCTTTTGGAAACGATGGTTCAGAATGATAGGCTAGCGGAAATTCCCAAGAATCTGCTTCAGCTTTGTGTTTTGACGTCGGATTTTTGCTAATTTGAGTGAACTGATCGATTTGTGAACATGGCGGACTCGGGATCATAATGGGAATGACTAGCATAGATTTAGATCTATTTCATTCCATGTCCCTGTAGACAGTGTAGAGAAAATAAGTGCCCGTAAGTTTGTTTAGTCTTGTCATCTCGTTACAACTATCAGTAGTTCATCACATCATAGATCTAGATCTAGTCTAGATCTATTCTAGACCCTCTAATTTATATCGAGATAGATCTATATTATGACTGTTAATGATAGATCTATATTATGATTAAATATTCAGATCTGTTTTCAGAATATAGATTCTTATATCTGGATTTCTTATAATTCAGTCTTTACATGGGAGAGACCATGGCCAAACTGTCTGTCTGATCACTCAGCATTAAGACCGTCACTAGGCAGTGATCAACACAGATCTCTAGATCTAATGCAAGTTGTTTCAAGGAGATCATAACTAGAAGATCTATATAGCTAATCTGCCAGGAATAGGATTTGATGTCAAATTTTGGTAATCTTTACATTTGGGATCTTTCTCAGTCTCAAGAAGCAGCACATTGGGACTTGAGCGAGTCCTCCATATTCTAATGAGGTATTTTGAGATCAGTCACATGACTGAGGATTATTGGTCACACACTGTTTGTGTACATGTTCAGTACATGACAAGCAAGTCTTGACGAATGATAAGCATCAGAGATGTCACACCTATAAACAAAACCCCATGTGAGCAGTGTTTCCTCGATCATGTGACCAATCTCGAAATACCTCATTGATCTAGAAATGGCGACCCACATCTTTATGGTGCCATTAATTAAGCATTGGCAGTAAAAGCTTGAGAGATGAAAAGTAAATAAAGGGATAGCCCAGTATATCTAAATTTAGGGTATGCTTTGTATGAGGTCAATTTCTTTGATCTCATTGTGTCAATACCATCGTGGTTCTTCGCACTTTACAGTTACATATTTTCATAACATTGCCAAAGAATGACATAACATGTCTTCTTGTTGGCAAGTCCCTTAACTCACTCTTGTCTTGACTCAGATAGTGTTAGCTACTTTTATTTATTGAAAAGAACATAGGAAAATGAACAATGAACGTGCACTTCTCAAAGGAACTCATTTTCAATTAATGTAAAAAAAAGATTTATCTCGAAAGATGTTGTTTGTTATTTTTAGGAAGAACATATACAGAAAGTGATGAACATGCACCAAACCAGAGGACTTAATGTGAAGTTGAAATAAATTAATCCCTAAAGATACACATCCTTTGCTATAAAATAGCTAAACCACCGGCATGCTATTGAATAGGCCTGATACACATGGGCAACTTCCGGTCCAATTTGAACGGAATGTGAGCGGTCCAAGTATCTATGGAAGTTGACTGCACTATGGCAGGAAGTGTGTATAGCAAAAAAAAAAAATGTTGAACACGATGGGGAGGAAATGTATGACTAAAACTCATCGCTTTGAGTGACAGACTTAAAAAAATTAAATGGTAACAGTTTATACGAAAAGGGAACTAACCACACATTAGACCTGATATTAATTAATGAATCAGTGGAAAGAGTGAAGGCAAGAAAGTGAGAAGGAAGAAAAGAAGAAAAAATGGATGATGTTTGTAAAACAGAAGAGCTAGGGATCCATTGAACCCAGCTTATGCTATTAACAGTAGCCAGCCGAGTCTTCTTCACTGTAATATAACCCTAATTACCACTGAGAGATCCAAAGATCAGCACAGTTTGAATTAACAGTCATCTTAGATTTAGGAGCAAGGCCCAGATGATCTGCAATTTATTTCCAAATTAGTTACAGGGTATTGATTGTTTTCACTCACTCACTCACTCACAAGCCACTGGAATTCCCCCTGGGACATAGGCCAGCGACAAGAACTCTCCAGGCGTCCCAGTCCCGAGCCAGACGTTCCAGTTGCCCCCAGATGTAACCCATCCTTTTGGTGTCTGCTTCCAAGTCCGGGCGCCAAGTGTTTTTTGGTCGGCCTCTTTTCCTTTTCCCTTGAGGGTTCCAGGTTAGGGCCTGTCTTGTGATACTGGATGCAGGTTTCCGGAGCGTGTGTCCGATCCATCTCCGTGACTCTGCAGAATCTCTTTTTGTACAGGCTGTTGTTTCGTTCGTTTCCAGAACTCTTGGTTGCTGATGACCTCAGGCCAGCAAATTCACAGGATCTTCCTGAGGTATGTGTTGATAAACGTCAAGATTTTTTCCATTGTCATGATGGTAGTTCTCCACGTCTCTGTACCATACAGTAGTATAGGCTTAATTATCGTGTTGAACATCCTGATTTTGATGTTAATTGTCAGGTCTCTGGTATTCCAGACGTTTTTCCTTTGTTGGAAGGCTGCCCTTGCCTTGCCGATTCGCTCTCTTACATCTGCACCTGTCCCACCTTGTCTGTTCACGATGCTGCCATGATACGTGAAATTTTCCACCTCTTCCAGTGCTTCACCTTCCAGCATGATAGGGTTTCATTTCCTGCGTTTACCTTGAGGATCTTGCTCTTTCCTCTATGGATATTTAGCCCTATGCTCACAGAGTTGTCTGCCACAGGGTTGGTTTCCTCCTGCATCTGTTGTTTGGTATGGGCAAGGAGGTCAAGGTTGTCAGCGAAGTCGAGGTCATCCAGCTGCTGCCATAGCGTCCACTGGATGCCATTTCTCTTTCGAGCCGTAGATGTCTCTATTATCCAGTCTATAGCTAGCAGGAACAGGAAAGGTGATAGGAGACAGCCCTGTCTCACTCCTGTCGGTACTTGGAAGGCATCAGTTACCTGTCCGTTATGTATCACTCTACATGTCATCCCTTCGTAGGAATTCTTGATAATGTTGGTGGGTTTATTTGGCACTCCATAGTGTCTCAGCAACTTCCAGAGGGTCTGTCTGTCCATGCTGTCGAAGGTCTTCTGCTTCTCATATCTATGAAATTGACTTAAAGAGGTGAGTTCCATTCCAGTGACTATTCAAGAATGATGCGTAGCGTAGCGATCTGGTCTGTACAAGATCTGTTTTTGCGGAATCCGACTTGCTGATCACGGAGCAAGGGATCAACAGCCTCCCCCATCCTGTTTAACAGCCTTCAGTTGAACACCTTGCTTGGTACTGACAATAATGTGATCCCTCTGTAATTTGAACATGAACCAAGGTCACCTTGTCTTCGGAGCTTGATAAGGTATCCCTCCTTCCACTCCACTGGGACTTGCTCCTCTGCCCATATTTTCCAGAAGAGGACATAAAGCATCTCTGTGGTGGTCTCCAAATCTGCTTTCAATGCCTCTGTTGGTATGTTGTCAGGTCCTGCAGATCTGTTATTACTCAGCTGTTTTATGGCCTTGCTGATCTCCTGTTGAGTTGGTTGCCCACAGTCAGTAGGCAGTTCGCTGTCTGCAGGCTGGATATCTGGTGAGTTCTGAGGGACTGGTCTGTTGAGCAATTCTTCAAATTTTCTTTCCATCTGTTTCTCTGTCCCTCTTCATGTGGGATGGTCTTCCCCTCTTTGTCCTTCATGGGTCTTTCTGGCTTGCTGGACTTCCCTGAAAGTTTTTTGATGGTTAAGTACAGGTCTCGCGTGTTTCCTCGGTGGATTGCTTCTTCTGCCAACATCTCCATGTGTTTTCTCTTGTCAACCTTTGCGCTTCTCTTAATGCTTCTATTTGCCTCTGCATATTCTGTCTGGGCCTTTGCCTTTGCAGCTCATGTGCGCCTGTTGTTCACAGCTGTCTTCGTCATCCACCTTTCCTTTATCCTCTGTAATATCCACTCTTTGTGCTGGTATTTCTTTGTGCCCAATACCTCTTGGCACTTCTCATCTATGGTCCCTTCATCTTCCTCCAAGAACTCATGTAGTACCTGATACTTGTTGGAAAGTATGATGACATCTAAGTTGATCCTTCTTTTCTTGGTTCTGAAGGTACTACAATGATCCTTGTGCCATGTGCCTCTCAGCCTGTGAGAACGTTCTGTGCTGTCTTGGACATCATCAGGCTTACTCCATGGATGTGGGGAATATTGTCCCCCTCATAGCCCGAGAACAGCAGCATTTCTCCTGTGCTTAGCCTCCTTTGTCCGGCTCCAGTCCATCTTGTTTCACTAGTCCCTAAAAAGGTGAGATTATACCTTCTCATTTCTGCTGCTACCTGTGCAGTCTTTTCTGTTTTGAACATGTTCTAACATTCCACGCGCCTACGGTGATAGTGGTCCTGGTAGAGATGATGGTTGTTGGCCTGGTGGCTTCCAGACAAGTCTGGTTTTCACCACCCGGTGTCTTAGATGTTCCCATTGGGGCTTCATCCTCTCCCAGGTCCGAAGTGTCTGTTGGTACTCCTGTTGCTGTTTCTGTAGCAAAGGGATTTTTTATAGGGAGGGGCAGCTAACCCCTGGCCCAACCCTCCTCCTTTCTCATCCGGGCTTGGGACCGGCCATGGCGGAGTTATTGATTATTTTAATTATATTTTATTTTAAACTTACTAGCATTCACAGATAAGGGATGATTGGAGAAGTGTGTGGACAGACAATAAGGAGGAGAGTGGGAAAAAAAGACCCCAAATATGAACCTTTACTGATGTTGCATGTAATTTTGTTGGATAGCAAGATATACCATCTTTCTCCCCTATGTTGGTGCTCTGCAATCTAAATTCACGCAGACTTAGAGAGTGTGCAGCACTTACTATCTAGATACAGATTTACACAAAAGACTCAAGATTCAAAGACTTAGAGATAATGTTGTGCCAAGAGTATGTCACACATATGCAGCACAGAAACAGTGAGAGAGACAAGAGCGCTGTGTCAAAAAAAGCAGAAAAAAATCAACCGCAACTTACCATCTCCTAGTTGTTCTCACTCCAGATGAAAAACAGGCTATAGTGCATATTCTTTTTCTCATCCTTCTTGATCATACCATGCCTATCTCTTGAGCATAATGATTGAATTGACAGCCACAAAAGAGAGTGGGGTTTTCTTTTTTCATGGCAAAAGAAAACAAGATTCAAGAAAAAGGTGACAAGGATAGACAGAAAAAAAAGTTTGCTTGAAGAGCTAGTAAGCAGATGCACATTTTTCAGGATGATAGGTTGCAACTGAATTTTGAGACCCTACCACAGGCTGAAAATAAAATGAAAGCAATGAAATTAAAACTTCAAACAACAGGATGTGCTGTTCTGATGGTTGAAGTCCTTCGCCAACCCCTTTCATTTTTTATAGTGTCCAAGGTTAAATGAGTGTGTATGCAAGCATTTACATCAACCACATCAATTTTAATCATTACCATCGAATTCGGCATGGTCAAATTAGAGGAAAACAATTTAAAAAATTCGAAATCACTCATGGTTGCCATGACAACGACAGCCATCTTGGATTTTGCTACCCGATATTGCATAACTTTACCTTCGATAGGCTCTGAACTTTTCCAACCAATATGCTTGTAATTTTGTGTACATATTTTACCATTCCATATCTAAATTTTATCTGGACAGATTTTTGATAAAATGCTTAGTTTCTTTTCTACAATTTTTAAAATTTGATTTGTGAAAAGATCACAGATTCTTCGAAAATTTGACCCCAAAATCTCAAATTTTTCCCCCCCAAAAATGATATAAAAAATCCCTCCAGATAAAATTTAGATACTGTTTTGTTCTGCATTCATGCCAAATTTCATGGCAATTGCTCCATAAATATTTGTGCTAAAAAAACGCATTTAACGTTTTTTTTTGCTAAAAAAAACAGCCGTAAAGAGCTTTTGATCGGACTTTCAACCCCAAAACATGTTTGCTTCACCTACTAGACCTCTTTCCATGATTTTTATGCCTTCTTTTGCCTTCTCCTGTGCCCCTACACCCATTTTTCCTCGATTTCGCTTCCCAACCCCCACTATCAAAAGGGCCTCCATGGAGTCATATTAGGGTCCAGGGAGGGCTATATATGGCCATGCCTTCCTCGGTCAAAACCAAGTGCGTTTTTACCCTTCCTGCACTATTACACTCTGAAACAGCAGAAGCATGGCATATTTCACCCTCATTAGGCAGTGGGAAGTTTATTTCAGAGGCCCAGGTGAATGTTTTCCTTGATATTTGGTGTGGTCAGCGCCTCAGATGGTCAATCAGTGTCCACCCCTGGCACTGGCACTGGAGCTCCCGATATTAGTGAAGGAGATCATAATCAAGTCTTCTATATACAATTTGCCCATAGCCAGCGAAATAGTGATGATCTGTCACTGAGCAAAGAGCCCCAAATGAGCAAGAGCCTGGATGGCAGAGGGGCAGGTCAACCTTTGCTTGACCACCCTCCCCACACCATAGAATGGACATATCAACTTTTTAATACCATTTTTATATTCAGCAGAGTCCAAACTTTTAAAAGAAAACAGAAACCCAAAATCGAATATTTTGAGCAAAAAACCAATTTCAGAACCCGTCCCCTCTCTCCCCCTTAATATTGAACTGCATGTATATGTAGGTCCATCTTGTTTTCTTCCTTTTTATACGTTTTTTCAGTGGTTACACTGCATTTGTTTTCTACTCACACATTAACAAATCAAATAAGTTGATTGTCTTCTATTTCTTCTTTACCTCTTTTATTTTAAATCTTCCATGCTTTCTTCTCATACTTCCTTGCCTTCTTTCTGTGACTGATTCACTGATAAGCATCAGGCCTAATGTGAGGTAACTTTCAGAAGGCCTTCCTTTAGTCTCCTTTTTGTATCAACTATTACCTGTTACCATGTGCCATTTTCCAGTAATTTAATTAAAAACAATACTTTTATCATTCGGAGGGCATCTGGGTTCAATAGTCTCTAAATGTTATAGGTCTGTCACTCACAGCGAAAAGTTTTAGTCCTGAATTTCTTACCCGCCCTGTGTTTTAGTATTTCTTTTACAATTTAATAGGTGTTTCTTTCCAAAGCCTGATTGACTCCCAACATTCAGTCATGCTTGCCTTGCTCTGTTCCATGGCAGCCAATGGCAAGACAGAGGTGCACTGGATTCTAGTTAGTGTAGTATGTCTTTGGTCTAAACTGACACTGGATCAACCAGTTGTGCTTTATAGAATACTGTCGATCATCATGAGCTCATCAGCTCTTTGCTTCAGTTTAGTAAGAATTTTAGAAACAAAAGAAACAAAGACCCAGCAGAAAAGAAAAGATACATTTGCCACACAGTTAGTACATAACACTGTATATTGCTCATTATCCCTGAGATGAATTTATCTGTTGTTTTTTAATAAGAGCTTTATAATTTAATGAGAATCAAGATAGCATTTCAAAAGAAAAATGATTTCCACCAAGTGTAAACTTCTTTAAAAAATTCCATGGTAATTTTACATGATTTTAGGAGTTTACTCCAATAATCAATAACTTGGTAGTGACGAAATTACAATGTAATATAACTGCTCCTTCTATACCATCATTGCAATTTGTTAATTGTAGAGAGAGTATCAGAGAAGTTTGTTTTCATGCGACTAGCAATAGCATAAGGTTTCTAGAAATTAAATGATTTGCTAGATTCAACTTGACCATATTGTACGTTACGTTCTATATACGTCTTTCAAGTTCAACCTCCTGGTGGAGGTTATCTTGCTCCATATTGTAGTGCATTATTCTGCTGATGATATTATATCATGGATGAATTATTTGGAAAAATAATGTACAGTACTTTTTGTTTTAATCTTTAGAATTTAGGTATAATCTTATGAATATTTAGGGACTTATTACTTCTTGGTTTTTTATTGATTTAGGTTTTAATTAAAGCAATAAAATTGGATGGCCACAAGTGGCAGAGGAAGAGGGACAGAGAGTCAGGATATTTCCAAGAAAGATGATGATAGTTTCACTTCATCTGCTTCATGTTCAAGTGACGAGGATTTTCCGGCTGTTTCTCTAGTGACATCATCTACAAAACAAGAGGAACTGAAAGTGCCAAACCAACAGCCAGAGACTGCGACATCTAACATTACCACCTGTGATTTAACTGGGACCAGATTTAAAATTGAAGGTGATCGCAACATAAACAACAGTGAGAGTAACTCCGGCATAGGAATGATGGCTTCAGCTTTAAATTTGCATCTGGTTGGTCAAAATGACGGTAAGAGAAAATTGTGTAATTTATAAAGTGTTCCTGGACCCCAAAATCCCATCTTTTTTTTTTAATAAAAAATTTGCTGTGTGTTTGTTTGGGAGTTGAAGGCATAAATGCGTCAAAACCAACAGTTGTCTGATATCCAGATTTAACAAGGGTCATTGTAACTGCTCTGATTACCCATGGCAGATGGTATTGACACTAGAGTAACCAATGTATTACATGTATCTTAATTTCTGGTAATCTCCACCTTCATTACTATCAGTTTGAATTACTTAATTAACGGCTGAAAATGTCAAAAGTTCCTTAATTTCATTCTGTGAAAACGCCATATTTGTCTGATGGTCCATTTTCATGCCATTCCAGTCTTTATATGTATGTATTAGCTTACAGTTTGTCAGAAATACTACTCAAATGTGCATTGATGTCTGAAAAAACTCTGTTCAGGTGGTGGAACAGGAAGCAGAATGTCTGATTCAACCACTAGTCTGACAGACATCACTTTAGACCAGGCTGTCTCCAAACTGCAGGAAATTGAGAGAGAAAATATGGCTTTGAGAGGTAATAATATCAAGGTCTGATCTAACAGTATCACTGGCTCACTGATTGAAAAAAAAAAAGGATTGTTTTTTAATGTTTGCATCATATCATAGGTCACTAGAAACATAAATTTGTATACTGAAGCCATACAATGAAAGTGGCTAAGCTATCATTGTCTTCAGTGGTTTCTTGAATTCTGTCCATTTATGAAGATAAGTTTGTGCCAGTGCTATTGCTAATATTAATAACTTATTAGCTTGATGTATCAGAAGCAAAGAGAATTTACCAGGCAATCATTCTCTTGGTTGTCAGTAATGGCTTAAATAACTTCCTGTTATTATTGTTTATAGACCTACCAGTTCTGCATTCTGCCATAGCTTTTAGCTGACCTAAATAAGGATTTCCTTTATGATTGTGTTTATCAGTACAGTAGCAAACTTGAATTGCTTTTTCAAACTTGAGTCAACACCAGAGAAATAACAGACCATAGATTTGTGATTATCTTCCACTGCAGGTGAAGCAAAGAAAGTGAGACATTTAAAAAATGTATCTGCTGTAGGAAATCAGAATGAGGGTTACAATGAAAGCTTAGTGAACAGAAATGTATCAGAATATAGTTGATGATCATCATCATCCTATGAATTTTCAGGAATCATTTGAAGTCCTCAGATCTGGCTCCTGCATCTTTTGTTCTAGAACCAAAAAAAAAAAAAATCTGTATCATTGTGAATGTGAGGCCCTTAGGTACTGGTTAGATTATTTCTTTTAAGACAATGCTGGGTTGGACTTCATCAATCACAATTGTCTGGCACACATACAGCCATATGATACCACATTCAAGAAAGAAGAGATATTGAAATGAACATTGAGATAGGTTGGCAATCAGTGGGTTAATATCTCACTATAGAGTTACTAATTTAATTACGTCTGAATAAGATTTGAGGAGTAAAATAGTGTGAGACATCTTTTTTCTTTTCTTTTTTTTTTAAATTTGTGATTCAGCCTTAAATTGAGCGGTGATCGACATATTGATCATTTCCATTTTCTTCATCATACTGATATTCATGTAACTTTTGTTTTTCTAAAATGAACTTTTCTATTTTGAGAAAGCAGTAAAATGTTATTGTATCTCTGAATACCAAGTTGAGCCCAAATCTCTGCATTCAAAAAGTCACTTTGAAATGGTTTTTCATATTTGTCCAGATAATTTGCGCCAGCATAACGCGATAGTGAAGAAACAGTACGAAGCTCTGGCTGTGTGGAGAGAGAAGGAGAATGAGAAGTTTGGGCAGACCAAGGCTTTGATCACGGCTTTGAAAGCGGAGAATCAGGACTTGCAGGTCAAGGTCATGACCCTTACTGATAATGAGGTCAGTTTGCAGTGACCAGTGCATTGATGGCTGAGTGGAATTGGATTTTTTTATTGTGAGACAGTTTTGTGGATAATGTAATTCCTCAATTGTCTCATGGCCTGGTGAAAATAATTTAGATGTCAAACTTTTCATGTGTATTGTCTTGTTACTGTTGTCATGTCAGTGGGGAGGCAGGAGATGTACTTGACTTGAGCTAGAATTGTATATTGCCATCAATCTTCTATGTAGAAATATTTATCCTCAGAGATAACTCAAGTCACCCTATGGTCAGTCAAATTCCATGTTCTCAGTACATCTGTCTTTGATATCCAACTCATTTGACCTGTCTGCAGGACAATTTTTTTTTTCATTAATTCCAGAGATGTATTCTGCGTTAACCCCATGATTGCCATGACTGGAACCATTGGAACTTATAGATACAATTTCAAACACCTGCATATTGTGATTTAAGCATGGGCACAGCAACTCTGTGTAAGGGGATTTTTGGCTTTGAACAGCTGACCAAAAAAAAAAAAATCACTGATTTTTAAAAGAAGAAATTTATAGGCAGGAAAACGGAATACATGTCCATAAGTCAGTCTTGTCAGTGAAAGGTTTAAAAAAAAAAGGGAAGAGAAAAGAATTAACATCAAGACATGTACTTTGTTTTTCTTAATGTTGACATGTTGAATAGAAGTTTTATGATATTATATTTATATTTGGCATATTTATTATACATGTTTTTTTAACAAGTGATAGTTGCATGATCCTTATATGTCATATTGGCCTTCTATGATATTGATATCTTGCATTACCTCTTGTGAAATATGAAAATTTGTTCAGCAATTGAGCAAAAGTGTCTAAATCTAATTTTACTGTGATATTTTTTTTTTAGGTACATGAAAAAAAGGATAATAGCTGTTCATTTGCTTTTGTTGTCTTTTTCTATTTTTTCCTAAGAATCAACTGTCACAACAAGTTCAGGCTCTGGAGGAGGAAAAAGGTCATCTTCAGCGCAAGAAGGCCATCAGTGACCAGCAGGTGTTCAATGTGTACAAGATGGCAGAGGAGCAAGGTGTCAAAGGCCTGGTGAGAGAGGAGCTGGACGAAATCCAGGATGTCGCTGATGCTGTGAGTTTTGCAAGGAATTGAGGACAAAAAAAAAATATATATATATATATATATCAACACCGTTCTTTGTCTATATATATATATATATATATCTCAACACCGTTCTTTGTCTACTCCAGGACTTATGTCAACAGAACAGACAAGATGAGGAATGACAATGCACATGCACAAGAGCAATTTGTTCTCTTTTTCTGTTGGTTTATGTAAATGTTATATACCTTACCATTTTCGCAAGGTTAGCTGTGTACTGTCAGTTCTTTCATTGTCCTAGATAAGGAATTAAAATTTACACAAAATTATAACCAAAGTCTAGATTTGCTGATGTCAGAATACAAAGAAGAAAATGAAAAACTCCAGCATAATTTCCCAGTTTTGAGTCTGGTCACGTAGTACCATTTGCATTTCCACAATTTGGATATTTACATTTGTTGGTCAACTTTTGTGTCAGCAATTGCTGTGCACTGACAGCTTAGTGTTTGTACCCTGTTAGACACAGTTGGCAAACCAGTATCATTTTCTGGTAATGTTAGATTGTGCACATAAAAAGACATCTTTTTTTACCTCATTTGCTTCTATCTACAACTTCATTTGATAGACATTTACAATGCTGAGGAAGTTTCACTCTTGATACAATTTTCCACATGGAAATGATGGATTGCACACTATCCAGCGATCTGCTCCATTCAGTTTAGTGATAGTATATATGTTTCCTTATGGTGGGTAGCAAATTGTGATAAATTTACTTGTTAAGGATCTTTTTCTTTACTTATAAAACCATTTTTCATTTATCCATAAGATGGGATATAAATATTGACAATTTGCACTTCAATTATTTCCACCTGTTATTCTTCAGATGATATTTTTTATTTACAGTAGGTATTTGTTACAGTAGGTAACAAGTTAGGGTTGTTAGGACAACCATATCATCCTAACAACCCGTATTTGTGACACTTGCGGATGCTTATGTGCTTCCAGCTTTGGGCTGCAGGGTCACATGCATCGCTGACACACAGTCGCAGCTATCATCAACTTCAGACGGACAGCCAACAGATAACAAATATGACATATTTACATTTATGACGTTTCACATTTATGCTTTCAGATGGTGTACGTGTCTGTCTCAGAGAAAGAAGGAACAATAGCAAAGCTTGAGTCGGAACTGGCCGCCAAGCAGGAGATCATTGCTCAGCTGAGAGCTGAGACTTTGAAGGTACAAAAAAATGATAAGAAAGTCATGGCAGATAGCAAGTTTTCTTCACCACAATTTCCAGGTGTTATATCCAGTCTTTTAATGGTAAAAGAAGAAATCATTGTTCATTTGTGAAAACCAGACATTTACATTACCACTGTCACATTTGTTTATATTGAATAAGAGTCAGTATAGCCGGATGTAAAAGTTTAGGTGAAATCCCAAAATTCTAATGGTTATAGTGTTGGCAGTCATAGGATAGAGAATCGTGGGTCTGCTTCAGATGAGCTTAGCCTGTAAAAGTTTTCTCCTTTAGTTACCAGGTTTGTGACAAATCATTGTGGATCATGTCCATCCATTCTTCTCATTGGTGAGTGATCCTTGAGAACTGATTATCCCTTGTCATACAGTAATTCAGGTTGTAAATGGAAGTAATTCTTGACAAGAAATCAAAGATAAACAGGGGAAGATCAAGATCTAGTTTGTTTGAAGTTCATTTTGACTTTTCACTCCTCCTGCTTCCAACTTTATTTCCTTGCTCAGTAGTCAAAATAAGATACCACATTTGTGAGAGAGGGAAAGTGAGATAGCAAACAGTGTTAGGGAAGAAGTATAAGGAATGAAACTTGAAGAAAAACCAAAAAAAATTGAGAGACAAAAAGAAAATGTAGATTGGAAGGGATGAGAGGATGACATAATCAGCAAATATCATGTCTGTATATTATCCATGCCACCACCCATCCTTGAATCCATGCATTTTTCCTTCCATTCATGCCTCCATCCATCCATCCATCCATCCATCCATCCATTCATCCATCACATAATGCTAAGATTCATGACTCTTTGTACTCAGGATATTCCTGCCGTCATCAATAAATCAGTTGTTCCATTTTGTGTTCATTTATATGAAGAGTAGAGTATTACAGCAGATATGGAAACAGGAAAAGAATAAGGAAAAAAAAAAAATTGCCAGCCTTCTTTTTGTTTCAACCTCTCTGTTTATTTTTCTTTTTTACATCTCCCTCATCATGTGACATCAGAAAGATGAAGAGGTGAACAAATTTCGCGACTCCACGAAAAATCTCCTGAAGGACATGGAATCCCAGCAGAAACTGAAGAAGGATATTGAGGTGGAGAACAGAAGACTGACCACACAACTGATGGAGGCAGAGGAAAAACTTCACAAGCACATGCAGGTATGAGATCTATTTCAAAAATATGTTTTGGTCTTTCATTTCTGCTAGTAACTACACAAGGAAATACCCGCCATTACCAGCATATTTGGGCTGGCATTGCAATCATCCATTGAATGAGATGACTTCAGTGGCTTTATCCAGGTACAGTGGAACTCTTGGGCTATGAACGTAATCCGTTCCAGGACTCTGTAAACTGAATTGTTTGTTAGTGGAAACATTGAAATGAGAGTAACTACAAGTAGCCTGTTTCAGCGTCAAAACGCTTGTCTGATATTTTTACATTTTAAATGTTTTTTGTTTCTGATAAGTATATAATTAAATTAAAATGCATGCACATGTATTCTTAATTGGAGATAAACACACTGTAACACTAATTTCAATAAAAATTTTTTCCTTCTTCAGTGGCACAATTGGGGCTAAATTACATGCAAAAGTGCACTTCGAGAAAGAACACAAAATAACATATCACACTGACGCACATCTGTACTGGAAAAAGCACAACTGAACATATGAGACATGACGTGATGAAATCAGGCACTTGTTAAATTGAGGTGACTGAGAAATCACGTGCTTTTCACCAGTGAATGAATTTTTAACGCAATTTTTTTTTTACTTCACAGAACCCTTCTATATCAATCTAAAATTCATTTCAGAGTCAAATTTGCTGAAACAGATCGAGTAAAAGCCCAAAACTTGTAATTTAGTGGCATGACCTAACAAAGATTAATAAGGATTTACAAAAATGATGCGCCATTTTCTCGCTAAATTCAGCTACAGCAACAAGTCATCCATGTCGTCTTTAATTGCCAGTATCTCAACTTATACTTAAGGTAGAGCAAAACTTTTCTCACCCACAGAAAGGGAAATGAATAATCTTCACGGTGATATCAATAACTCCATATGCTAAAAATTTGACGAGTGCCTAATTTCATCGTGTCTCGTCTCATACGGGCCATTGTGGTAGTATTCATATTTGTAACCTGAATCATTGTTCATGAGTTGAGGCAAAACGTATTCACAAAGCTTCTTCATAAACCTATTTGTTTGTAGACCGAGCCGTTTGTAACCTGAGGGTCCACTGTATCGGTTTTTGCCTCTTGGGGCGAAGTTTATGTATTGCAAACTAGACATGAATAAATACTATTGAAACACTGGCACACCAGCCTTTGCTTTTTGCAGTTAACTTTGTTTTTGATGAGATATGTAAACATGTTGTTTAACACATACTCACGTGTCGTATGTAATTTTGATATTGTTTGATTGGCCTCAATGTGCTTTGATGTATCATAAACATATTCAAGTCTTTATTATTCAAGTATCAGTGATTTATTTACTTATTTTTAAAAAAATTATTTATTAATTCATTTGCTGGTATTTATTTTTACCAGTAAATGAAAGAAAAGTTCATATTAGTCATTTGCTCCATTTTACGTTTTTAATATATCATACACAAGTGTTGATGATTGCATTATTCTGATACTTCAGCCTCAAACCTTATCAGTCACTGTCATCTTCCTTGCAGACTGTCATTGCTTCGACCAAGCAGGTAATGAAGGCAGGAAATGTGATGAGTGCAGCCTCTCTGACGGGAACCACCACCATGGCTACCACAACTGCTGCTGCAGGGCGCTCAGAACCCAGAGCTGAGAGACTGAAGAATGGGGGACCAAAGGAGAATTTCAGCTTCCCTGAGAATGTGGAGGACCTGGTGGGGATAGCCAAATCTCTGGAGGTACTTGAGTTTACTCTTGTCCAAAGACAGCCTGGCTATGTTCATTAGGACATGTCCAATTAGATTTTCATTATAGATTTCAATATGTCAGAGGTTAATCCATCTGTCTTTCCTTCATCTGACTGTTTATCCCCCCTCTGTCCATCCATCCATCCATCCATCCATCCATCCATCCATCCATCCATCCATCCGTCCATCTGTCCATCCATCCATCCATCCATCCATCCATCCATCCATCCAACCATGGAAGTATTTAGCAGCCACATTCATGCTTTTTTCCCCGTTTCATGTTTGTTTTCCATTTTGGTTATTATTGAGTTTCTAGCTATCACTTGTACACGTTGATTTTTGGCCCGGTAGATGCAGATAACGATCATCACATTGATGTGATGGTGATGTAGTACGCGTGTAGTCTGTTGTTGCCTGACTTTATTTTTCTCTTATTCATTCAGTTGGTCCATTATTGATGTTGGCCTTTCAAACATTATGGCATACATTATCTATCTGTGTCTTAGTCAAAGAAACGCACGACATATATGTATGGCTTGTCGTCAAGGGAGCCATTAGTCTGCATGGAGAACACACACACACACACACACACACACACACACACACACACACACACACACACACACACACACACACACACACACACACGGATGTGCACTCACAGATCCCCCTCTCCCCACTTACATACACACACTCATACACAATTTCCCCATCCCTCCAGTCACATACATATACGACCACACAGTTACTCACGCCTACACACAGACTCACACATTTACGATGAGATAGATAGCCATGTCACGGCTAAAATTGTAAGCCCCGAGACAGTAGATCTAACAGCGTTACGAAAGTGGAGATGATCGATATCGGCCGATAGTTGTCGCTAATGAGACATTAGATCTAATGATGAACGTTCCAGTTTTTTTCTTCCTGACAAGGACCCAGCCCAACACACGCAACAGTACCGTGGCAGTGTAGTTTACTCCTTCCGCCCCTCCTCGCCCCCTTTTCTCTTGTTGTCAGTCTCTCTCTCATTCTCTATCCTCTCTCTCACCTCCTCTCCCCCGCCTCTCTCGAACTCTCACTTTCAACCCTCGTCTTTCTCACTCTCACCTCTTCCGTCTCTCTCTCTCTCACTCTCTCTCACACATACATGCATAGAAACACAATCTCTTCATTTTCTCTCTTATCTGTCTGCCTGTCTGTCTTCATGACTTGAGGTGTGTGTGTGGTGTGCATATGTCTCATGCTTTCCCCTCATCCTCTCCCTCCTTCTCCCGAAAAAGTGTCTCATTCTCGTAAATGTGTTCTATCCCTCCCCTTTTCTTTCTTTCTTTCCTTCTTTTATGTCTTTCCTTCCATTTTTGTCTTTATTTCTTTTTTCTTTCTTTCTATCAGATTTTCTTTTTTTTTCTTACTCTCTTCACCACCCACTGTTTCCCGCCTATATAAAATAAAATTTCTTATCCCTCTTCACCCGAGGGGGGCGGGGGCGCAGTGGCTCTATGGTTTGGCGTCTGCTCACGGAGAAAACGGGCCGGGATTGACTCGCGGATCCTGCATCGGGGGATGGAAGGACACGA
>JBCEWB010705437.1:0-17125 GCA_039654565.1 Peronia peronii | reverse complement strand
ATAGATAGATAGATAGATAGATAGATAGATAGATAGATAGATAGATAGATAGATAGATAGATAGATAGACACAGACACGGAAAGTATTAGCTCGATGAGGCAGAGCGCATGAGTTTGTCATTCCATTGAAATGTATGATCAGAGAGAACAGGATGGGTCGTTAGTGGGAAAGCGGGAAGGACTGAGTGAGGGAAAAAGAAAGAATCAATCCTCCGTAAAGGTAATGCATGTGCTGCTGCTGATCATTACAACGAGAAAGGCGTGAGAACATCAAGCTTGGAGATGAAGCGAGGAGTAGACAGTGGGAGAGAGATAGAGAGATGACGAAGGATGAAGTGGGGGAGAAAGAATCAGCCATCGGTAGAATATTGCCGTTTATATTTACAATTTGAGGATGATAATATGTAACGAGTAGTCGAAGCTAAAAACATTCAGAAAGGGCCAGAGAAAAAGAGTGAATTCCTCAAAAGTGATAGAAATTTGCAAATCAAGTCAGCCTGGCCTAGAATTGTTTGAGAAACATGTTAAAGAGAAGTAGGTAGGAGACGGAAAGAAAGAAAGAAGGACAAAAGAATGTGAACAGGAAAGAACGTAAGATTCTGTTACATAGAGCAGAGAAAAAAGGAGGAGGAGAAACGAGAGAAAGAGAGGGGGGGGGGGGGGGGAGACAAACAGATAAATGGGTAGAAAAGTAGAAGAGAGAGGGAGAAAATCAGCACCGTTTCTAAAGTAGGTTTATCAATATGGCAGGTGGGGGAGGGGGGGACGAGATGTAGATGAGGAGCTATATATATATATAAAAGAAAGATGGAGAGAGAGAGATAAAAGAGAGAGAGAGAGAGAGTGAATGAATCAATTTTTTATAAGAATGAGAAGCCAATAGACGGAGGGAGAACACACACACACACGCACAGAGAGAGTGAGAGAGAGAGAGAGAGAGAGAGACAAAAGAGAAGAGTGAAATATTACTTAGCAATAGATTATGAGAGTATTGAGAGGGATAGAGAATCTGGTACAAAATGAAAGAAGAACATGTACAGAGCAAAAGAGAAAAAAAAAAGAGGGGGGGGGGATAAGATAGCTTTTGGGGAATGAAAACTGGAAGCGCTGTGACCGTAAAGATCATCTGATCTAATTAATTGTAGTGTTCATGATAAGGTCAAAATCAAGAGAAAGGGAAGGGAGAAAGTCCCTTTTCACATACGGAGTCCTCTTCGTGTCTAATTCATTAACCACCACCATCTCCCATCTACACCATCAACATGATGAGATTGTCATGAGTCTTTTATAGCGATACAACGACAACTTGAACAAACAAAGAGACAACAAACAAATAAATGAAAAGGCCTACCGGTACATTAATGAATAAAACAAACAAACAAACGAAGAAAGGAAAAAAAAACGAAAGAAAGAAAAGGGAAAAAAGAAAGAAAGAAAAAGAAAGAAATAGCGCTATTTTATTCTTGCATATCATTTAATAACAAGCCCACCTCCTCGCTCATACGTCTAGTATTGTGAAGTAGGTTTCCTGTTCTTTTCTGTCTCTTTTTTCATTGACGTCAATAAAAGTCCAACACAGTTCTTTGCCTAAATAACCCCTCTCTCACCACAGCAGCTATATTTTAGGTCAGGGGTCACAGACAAGCGTGAGAGCGAAGTGAATCCGCCGTGCTTAGTGCCCAATCAGCCACCGTTACGTTACAGCTGTAAACTTGACTAAACATATTATTATGTAATAAGGCGCATATATGTTCAGTATGGAGTGAGCCTATATCTTTCACAACACTTCCAAGTGATTAATGCCTACATTCCATTCTTCAGCATAATATGTTGAGTATTATTTGCTTATTCTTCATGGCGTCACCCCTCAACACAAAATATACATGTAGATCTATAGGTCTACCTTCAAACTAGAGACATGCATATTCCTTACAAGAACCTAGCTGACGAGGAATGGGAGAATTTAGAAACTCCAATATAAATAAATTACTTGGCTCCGATTAAACTCAGATATCCATTTCTGCCCTTTGGGTCAATAAAATTCCATAATTTCTTGACAAAATTAACTTGCAACATAAGATGAGGGGACCATTACCCCCCTACAGGTTGTAACGGTCCTCCTCGGTCTTTCAAGTGTCAGGTAGGCTACAGCGCCATCTAGTAACTTGTGTACCTTACTTGCCCGGATGTCGCGTAAAGCGAAAATGGCGTCTTGCCTGTTGCTCCCTTGTTTCTAACCATACCAGCATATCAAGGTGAGGACAATACCGCGAATGCCTTTGTTATTAAATTAGAGTTCGGATATTTCTTAGAAAAGTAATGCATATTGATCAAATATTGCATATCTTTTGGGGCTTAACTGTGAGGCAAATACTTTAATCACAAAACAAAAGAATACGGAAGTATCGACTCCTGAGAAACCTGTTTATATGGTTTACCTGTATTGCAGATCTCAGTAAATTACCTGTGCACTGATAATGTCTTTAATTCAATGCCTGCAGTGCTCTTTGTAGCGAATTTATTGTAATAGTCTTAGCACAAGGGATGTGCAATACTGATTTTGAGTAACACGAAACTGACAAGGTGGAAGCGTGGCATGTCTAAAATTGTCATCCAAGAAGTGACACACCTTTCTCCGCGTAATGTCGTGACATTCATTGCTGTGTTTCCAATACTTACGTCACCAGTCCTCTTAAGTGAGCCCTAGAGCACACTCGTTCCAAATTCTACGTGATCTACACCACATGCTCTCACTGAGAATGAACCCATACAAGCAGTGATGACTAGATTCTAAGATCCATCCAATATTAGATCTATATGATCATCCTCATTGCATTAGTGGCCATTCAGTTTACTAACTGTAGCAGGGAAAAATCTACCGAGTATAAAGCTTTATATATGAGTGATTTAACACAGCTTAAAAAAAACTGATAAGCTGTGATTGAGAAAAAAGTAATAACAGGCAAATCAAAACATGATGGCTCATTTATTATCTCTCAACGTCCAACTCACATTTCAAATTCTTTGCATTTCTGTCACTATCATTAAGTCCGAGGTGACTTTTTTCCTGTGACAAGATTTACCTTAGAGTCCATTTGAGCTAACCGAGATATTTCGAGATCGGTCACTTGAGCAAGGTATTGTCACTCACAAGCGGATTTGTGTGTACATATTTTCTACGGATTGCATTCAGTTCTTGACAAATGATGAGCACTCAAACATATCCGCAACAGATAAACAAAACCATGCGTGAGTGATGTTCCATCTGACACGTGACTGATTGTGAAACACCTCATTGTTTTGTATTACATTAAGTTGAATAACTTTTCACCTGCCAGCAAGCCTGCTAGCGCAGCATTCACCATTAGGTGCAGCTGCTGTAGCCTCCTTGTCTGACTGAATACTGCTAGACTTAGATTGGGAGGAGGTGACAGTGCAGGCACTTATGAGACCCTCTCTGAGACCATGTGTATGACACTCCCCTAGTTGTATTCCTACAATAATTACAATATTTTTGTTAAAAGATGTAGGAGTCTCACAAAAACATATCAGCAACATGAGTTTGTCATGCTACAACCCATCAGACACAGACCATTTCTGGAATAGATTTACTCATAAATGTGGCTGCTTTAACTTAAAAGCCAGGCCATTTTCAAATTTATGAGGCAAACTTACGTTCATGTGATAAATCATATGGATTGAGATAGTTCTTCATACACCATTCAGGAGCCTAGGGTCAAGCTGATGGTCATGGTTGTGGGATTTCCTTGCATGGCAAACTCAGTTCAGTGGTCTCCACCTAAGAGCCTAGTCATCAGGAGACAAAAAAAGCGGGCTCTTTTTCAGATTGAAAATTTGCGCAACCTTTCTGACCACAGACTGTCATCACAAATATGACCATGTGATTAGTACTGTTAGTGAGATATGAGACGCAACATGATGAAATCAGGTGCTCGTCAAACGGAGGCGACCGGAGAAATCACATGTTTTTCAACAGTGAACGAATTTTTAACTTAATTTTTTTTTCTTCACAAAACCCTTCAATATCAATCTAACAATACGTTTCGGAGTTAAATTTGTTGAAATAGATTGAGTAAAGGCCCCAAAATTGCAGTTTAGCGGCATGGACTAACAAAGATTAATAAGGATTTACAAAAGTGATCGGCCATTTTCTCACTAAATTGAGCTGCAGCAACAGGTCACCCCCATCGTCTTTAAATGCCAATAGCTTGTCTTCCAAGGTAGAACAAAAAATTTTTTACACACAGAAAGGGAAATGGATAAGCTTAACTTTGGTACCAATAACTCTATATGCTCAAAATTTGACAAGAGCCTGATTTCATCATGTCGCATCTCAAATAGATGCGATTAAGAACAGCTTTCTCCCTTAATATGTGTTGTAATTAGATCGAACAATTCCTGTCCTTTCTTAGTGGAAAAGTTTCATCAATAATGCCCAGCGCTCAAATGTCGATTGAGTTTCCAATATCAATATCAATGTTGAATGAAAACATGATATTGCTATGCTATGCTATGGTGCACAAGTTCTTAAATGTTCAAAATTAGCCAGATTGACTGAAGTGGGAAAACAAATGGCCAGTCAGGAGGCCAAACTTATTCTTCCTTATACACAGAGCCTATCACAGCTGTTGTCCCATATGTTGTGAAATTAAGAAATGGCTACTGACTTGTCCACGTGTGCCTGATTATGTACTCATACATCAACCACCATTTCCACTCCTCGTCTGCCTGTTCCCTCCACTCCCACTGCCATTTTACTGCGCATCTGGCACTGCATTTCTCTCAAGTGGACAGTCTCATGTGAAATTATACTAAGTACTCATGTATCTTGGCCCACACCATGCATTTAAGTGTATTTTTTATTTGGGAGTGGGTTTTAGAGAGTAAAATTCCATTTTGCATCGGGGGTAGGTTTTTTAGGTGGACGGGCTCTTAGACAGTGGGCACTTAGGCGAAACCTCTGTAATTGGTGATTTTTTTGGTCGTTTTTTTTTATTGTAGCCAAACAAAATAAAACTAAAAAACTGGTCATGAAATGAAATTATTGATCCTTCTGTGAGGTGTTTTGTTATCATTTGTCATGGGGTGTTATGGTGTCATCAGGAAAAGTGATAAATTTGTTGTTTCACACAGCATGTTGTCAAATGGAGTATTTCTATAGTTGGTGAACAGGTCTGGAGATAAAGTCTTCCAGCATTGAGTCATCAAAGTATAATGTGAATGTATGTCATGATAGAAAGTGGTGTAATTTAAGGAACTGAATGTATGACAGATCACACATTTTCATATGGATAAAAATCATATGCTGACCTAAGTTATCCGATGATTTTCATTAAGGTCTGTAATTAAAAAGCTAGGCCTCAGTCTTGCCCAATCAGTGATATCAAATAATGATTATTGTTTTTGGTTTAGTACAATGCAATGTCTCAGATCTGATCTAATCATGAAGAACAAATTACTTCCGAACTTCATTATCTAAATGTATTGTTCTAAGTTTGGTGTAGATTAGACACAGAGGCTTAGGTGATGGCAGCATTGGCAGTACAGTGCAGTTTCATTGGATAAAGTCTCAAACACTAGGTTTTGTTACATTTTTTTTGGTCAATAATTCAAGATTCATTTATGATATGTTTACTTTTATTGCAGATTTTATCAGTCCGTAGGTGTGTGGGTGTGGAAATAAATCATCATGTTTAAGAAGAAGAAAAAGCCCCAGGTGGAAATATCATCGCCCTCAAATTTCCAGCATCGGGTCCACACAGGATTTGACTGGGAAAATGGAGTATTTGTGGGCCTCCCTGTTCAATGGGCAGGTATCATTGAAGGAAATAAAGGAAGGCGGCGGCCCATTGTGGACCCCTCGACCATTACTCACACTGATGTTGAGCCACTTAAGGTATGTGGAATCAATTGCTAAAATAACTGTGTACAAATTGGTAGAGCAGTATGATTCGTTTTGCTACCATTCCTTTTTCTAATCATTGTTGTACATAATTAGTCAAATGCAGATACCCACAAAGTACAAATTGACATCTCAGTTGTCTGTTCATTGGATGCTGAAAATAAAGATACATTGAACATGTAGGAGAGTTACTTTGTACTTTTTTGTTGTTGTTTTTGCATCATAATATTTTGTGTACTACAATTATTGTCTTCAAGCTCACATTCTGATTTGGGTAGTGAAACAAATTGTGCTGCAGCGTGATCTCAATACTATTAGTAACATCAGTTCAAGAATCCAAAGTTAGAGAAGAAGATGCTGTTGCTTGTCCCCAAGTGTGCCACAGAATTTTTATTTCTTCTTATTATTTAATCATTTTGTAAATGTTAAAAAGAACATCATATTAAGAGCTTGTCAGCAACTTCGCAATGCTGCACATATCTGCCAATCATTGACTGAAATTTATTATAGCTGTCATCTTACAATTTCATAACATGATATATGGTAAATCATATAAAATATTTATATTGATGCACATTGAAAAATGCCAATATATTGATGCACATTGAAAAATGCCAAATTATTTTTAAGGTACCTTGCAGTCTTTTGTGGTAAACCAAAGAGTAGTCACAGAGTTTTTGTTTGATGATAAGTATATCTCTTCTATTGTTTTAGACAATCATAAGAGGCCAGCAGAATGGGCACCCACAAGGCATCAGTGTGGCACGATCAAATTCTTTGAGGCGAGAAAGTCCCCCTCCATACAGACGACGGGCTCCAGGAAATGATTATCCCTCAGTTCCAGAAGATGAAATGATACAGCAAATGCCCCCGCGACAGGATTATGGGCGACAGCAGCAAGGATATCCTCCACCTAATCAACAGTATCCACAACAGCCTGGTCCCCAAGGATATAGAGATCGACCAGATTATCCTGGGGAGTATCCACCTCGCGACATGCGGGACCCACGGGACCAGGGTAGATACCCACCACAGCATCAACGCCTGCCACAAGAGCAGGTGGATCCCCGAGGCAGGGGTAATTATCACGATGGCTACAATGACAGCATGGACCACAGGCGTGGTGATTACAACCACGGCCCAATGGAGAAACGGCAAATGCATCCAGATTATGACCCAAGAATGAACAACTCATACGACAGCCATTCAAGAGGTGATGGATCGTTTGAACGAGGGCCTCAGGGCCAGCCATTGCGGCACAGTCACTATGACGATCGTTCCGTACCCTATCAGAATAATGACCGTTACCGACAGATGCCTAACGGGGGCCCACAGTCAGCTTCACCTCGTCATCAGAGCATCCCACCCGCTCATCAAGATCATCCCAATTATGCAAGCATTTCACGATCACCGGCCGCATTGCAGTATGAAAGGGTATGTCAGGCGTTTTTTTTGCCCTCTGCTATTCATGAGATTTTCATATTCCTCTCTCTCTGTTGATTCCCTTGGTCTGTTTTCCTTTGAATCTTGTCACAAATTATGATGTTCTGTCTGTTGTAGCACTGTTTCCAAAAAGAAGCAAAATAGCATAAATGTTTGAATGTTTTATGGAGGTGTAAGCTTTGTTGTCAGATTTTTATGTTAGTAGTACTATCAGTAAGGGTAGCTAGTATTCTGCACATAGTTCCAGGTGTTACATCAGAAAGACTGAAAGTACTAGTAAACAAGTAGTTGTATTGTGTTAATAACTAGTTGTAATTAAATTGCTTGAGCATCAAATTTTGTTTGAGATACGGAAATTTGATGTTGTTCCATGAAATATAGAGTATTCAGTTTTGATTGTCAAATTGGAGCATTTTTTCGCATATGGGAAAAAAATGATTAAAAAAAAAAATGGTTAGGAAAGATGATAAGAGATAGCTGGTAATGAGGTTATAACAAATCGCGATTGCTCACTAATACGAGCAAGGTCAGATATATATATATATGTGTACTGTATTTATTGTATATTGTAAAAAACATGGAAATGGGGAAGACTGAATATATACTATGATAGTTGCAGTAGGAGGAAGGTGTATGGTTAAAAGAAGACATGAAGGATGTTGTCTGTGGAAAAAAGGGATTCCTTGTAGTAAGAGGAAGGGAAGGGAGAAGGAGGTTTTAAAAAAAAAAAAAAGGGTAGTATAGAAGTGGAGGGGTTTAATTAGGCTGCATGGTGGCAAAAATGAGGAAGAAGGAAGGGTAAATGATAACAGGGAGTGCTGGGTAATGTGGGAGAGGACCATTTGTGCACAGGTCCCCCTTACAACAATGGAGGATGAGATATGGTATGATGTAGGGTAGTCTACAGGGCAGTCAGTCAGGCAGCTTGTGCCTGGTGTTATCAGACACTGGCACGAGTGGTCCCCCCCAGGCCTGCTGATAAGGCCACATCCCCAGCCTAGCAAGCCTCCTCCTCTGACCTCACTGTAGGCTGACAGCAGTCCATACATACACAGGCTGCTATTGAAATAAAGCAGCAGAGGCAATAAAAACCAAAATGTTTTGCCACATGTTTCTTTAGGATAAGGATATCCACCTCATTCATGTTAAACTGGATTGGGATTATAGCTCCACTTTACATGCACAGACAGGAAATTTAGGCCAATATTATAATGAGCTAAACTGGGTGTCACCAGTGAACACAGTATTTAGGAATTACAGACTAAATTTGCATGGGGTAAAAAATGAGATAAAGTAAGTATGTAGTTAACTGGGTATCACTAGTGAATATAAGGAGTTACAGACAGTTTATTATGCTCAGAGAGAGGAAATACAAGTCAGGCAGTATATTGGTATAAAAAAATATAGAGGAACTGGGCATCACTTGTTTACTCTAGCAGGGCAAATTTACAGTACCATATTAATGTTGTGCTTATTGTTGAGGATGAAAAAATGATTTGTCTTTAGAACTTAGTTTATAGTGACAGAGTAAAATCATTTTGACATTCACAAGGACTGTTGATGATTAGTCTGTGGTCACTTAGGAAATTTGCAAAACATGCAGAGAAATGGGGTGTTTGTTTTATCCTGGATGGTTAAAGATTAAATTTTACAGAAGGGGAGTTACTATACTATCACAGAGATAGGAAATGTAGCATTAGTAATGTTGATGTGACCTTTTGGCATGAGTCAGAATTACCTGGATTCATGCAACTTTGCATCTGCCACTGTGGAGTTTGCCTAGGTTTTTTTTTTTTTTTTATTGCTATATATTTGTCTACATCATGAGGCCTGTGAATGAATAGGGAGAGGGAGTCAGCCAGAAACAGGAAACATCCCGAGGCATCCTCTCTAGTGCCAATAAATGTCAGCCAAAAAAAGAATTGCCCTCCATTGCCAGGATAGTTGGGAAAAATGGAAAGTACAGGAAGTAATGATAGATATTTGACATTTTAGGGACTTCACATGTGATTTAGGTGCAGTTTGTATGATAAAAGTTTTTTCTTTTGTTTTTTGTCATCGTTTTTGTTGTTTCTCGTTTCTTTTTTATTTCATTTGAGCATGTAGTTTTAGGGAGCAGCTAGTCAGGCAAGAGGATCAGTTTGTTAACACAAATAGGTGTAAAGTTTTAGGATAAAGAGTAGTGCGAGTTGATGTCATCTTTGATCTAGTTATTTGTTCTATGTAATGTTTTAGTCTGTTCTATCATTGTCTTGTCAAACTTTCACTTTTCATGTCAGGTGTTGAAATCTTGAAATGCATGGCATTTGATAGGACTGTCATTTGAGATAATGGGCATGCTAGGTCCTCTTATGATTTACTGCCTCCTTTTGCTTAGAGCTTTCAGTAATGAATCCTTTCCCTTCCTTATCATTTTGAAATCAGAGATGGTGATGGTATTAAATTAAAATATTATCTTCCCATGGTAATCCATCCTTTTTGATTATGTGTTTGGGAATAAGTTTGGGAAAATGCCCCATCTCTTCCATGCATAGGTTAGTTTGTACTTTTCATTTCTAAATTTCACAATTCCAGTCAGATTAAAATTCAGTCTGCACTGGCTATTCTTCAAGTTTTAAAGTGTTTCTGCTTCTATCTGTCCCTTTTTCTCTCTGTTCTTCAGCACATTGTTTCAGAGACGTATTTCCCGTTTCTCTGCCTTCCTACTTTCTTATCTCCGACCTGCTTCTCACTATTCTGTTATATTTTAGAATGAATTTATAAATTATTCCTCTTTTCAAGAGCTCTTAAAACCTGAGGTCAGATTTCAGTGTAGATGAAGATACATGAAGCTTTTAACTTGTGAATTTCTTCCATCCAAGTTAGTTTTCAAGTCTAAATTTGAAAAACAAGAAGTGCATCTTGGCAAACATTGCATATATGCATGATAGTATGCAGATTTAGTTATAAAGTGTTCAGCAAAACTATAAGCATGTCTTGATGTTAGGAAAACTGTCTCACTGTTTCTCTGTTGTTGTGTTCTCAGACCAGGATATATGGAAAAAAATTAACAAATTAGAAATACTAACTTTACGTTAATGTACTATTGAACCCATGTCTGTTATACTTTTTTCCTTTCTGCTTTTTTTTAAATGATAAAAAAAATCACCAAATTCCACAAGGTCACCTATAAATTCAGTGTTTGCCCATGTTAGAAAAAGTTAGTCAAACATCCTTCAAATTTAAATGCACAAACTGTGGTCAGCAAATGTATGTTATCACCTATAAAATCATGGTTGCCATTGTATCGTGCACATTTATAGTACAATCCATAACTATTGTTCTGCATGGCTTTTGAAGACCTGGTCTGAGGACATGGTACATGTTTCTTGTTGCATTTTGTTCCCTCCAACAACAGAGATGTCAAATTCAAGTTTCCGACTTTGGGAGGCAAACAGATGTCCTGGCAGTCATATAAACTGCTTCGCGGGTCCCCAATGTCATTTCCTATCCTGATTAGGGTGCCAGTTTTCTGGCACATTTTATAAAGAACAGATTGTGAAGTATTTTTTTTTTCTTTTTCATGAAAAGAAATTTGACATCTCTGCAAACATTTGGCGAGCATCTTTGCTCTTGTTGAGCATCCATTCCCTGTTCTCATCCCTTGTACCCACTACCACAACAGCACAATGATCATCCTCAGCGGTCACCACAGCAGCAGCCACCATCGGCAGGTTACCAGCACGGGGGACCCCAGCCGGTGTCTCGACAGAGCTCCCTCTCTAGTCCCCCTCACTCCCCCAACCGACCGCCGTACGCCCAGCGGTCCCCGCCCCCCAAATCCCCCAATCAGCCCCAGCAACCAGGAGCCAGCCCAGAGCAGCAACGTTTGTCTCATGATGAGGTTTGATATCATGTTTATTAAGTTTGTTATCTTGTATTTAGGCATTACATGGTCACAGTTGAAAATATTCATGCACTTACTTAATATAATTATAAGCTGAAAAAATTCTTGAACATTTTCAGAATTCCTTCCTTTTTTTTTTTATTTCTTGGAATAAGTTTTTAATTCCTTCACTTCTAATTAAATGTTCAGATGCTATGTCTGTTTTTTCCCTCAATTCTTGAGATTTGACATTAAATTTTGTCACCAAAAAAATGGTCAGATGCCAACTGATTTCCTCCTCCCCTCCCACCCCCCCCCCCCTGAATTGACTGTTCTTTTTTTCAATATGGGATGCTGAGTGTTGCTGTCACATTCAATATTTTTCTGCTTATGTGCAGATTGGTCTGGCATCATGTGTTTGCCCCTGTTCATTTCATCAAATTTCACCTTTTCCTTTCTGATCATGCATCATGTGTCCAACTCTTGGTGTTGAATATGTATTTGTTCATTAATCAGACAAACCCAAAAATTATATGTCAGGGCACTGAATTTGACCGCTACTGTGTGTTAGATTTACCAATTAATGACATTTTCAAAGCAACAAAAAAAACAAGAATTAGCAGGAAAAATTCCCTAACTTGTTTTTTTTTTTTTTTTTTAATGATAGGAAACACTGAAGTTAAAAAAAAAAAAAAGTGGGGAATATAACAATATTTTCAATACAGGAGAGAACAAATAGAACAAAATAGTTGCAATATCTTATTCTTGTTCTAGATTATTTTAGAATCAGATTGGTAATAAATTTCACAAATGGTAAATATTGATGGTTTTTCTCAGATTGGCCTTTCTTCTCTGAATTGCTTCTTCCTTTTTGTTTTTTGGCCAAATGCTACCAAATAACTCAATCATGAGAAAGTTTCTTTTTCATCATAGCATTTTAGGTTAAAGAATTAGCCAAGTTACTGTATTAAGTTGGCCTAAAATATGAATTTGAAGCACGGTGTATTTTTATATATTTTTGTGTTTATAAAAATGATTATTATTTTGATATTAACTTGAATTAAGTGGGGTTACTTACAGTTACAGTCCTGTTCATATGCATATATTAAGTGAATGTGATAGTACTTAGCCGGTTGTTATCATTACCTCTAACTGTCATAAAATTTATTCGCATTGTGCACCTACAATTCTTATTGCCTGTGATAGATGAATTCCAACATTTGACACCTTTCCTTGGGAAAAGTTTAGTTTTAGAAACAAATGGAATGGCTTTTTTTTTTTTGTGAATTTATGTATGCATGTCACCTGCTGAACTAAAGTATTAGACAGTATATTCCGCCTTGTTTGCTTTAACAACCTATTCCTTATAAAATATAAGTCATGCATGACATCATATTCATGAATTCTGTGTACACACAGTCTAGCCTTTGCTCATTTGATTATTTTTTTTTGTTGACATTTTTTTATCCAGTTCCGTCGAACTTTGCAATATGTGGTCAATCCAGGCGATCCCCGCCAGTTTTTGGAAAACTTTCTCAAAATTGGGGAAGGTTCCACTGGCATTGTGTGCACTGCCTATGATCAATCTTGTGGCAAGCAAGTGGCAGTTAAAAAGATGGATCTGAGGAAACAGCAGAGGAGAGAGCTGCTCTTCAATGAAGTGAGTCAAACATTGTCAAACCCCCACCTTCTTCCTCTGCTCTCTCTAAGCCCTGAACTCCATCTGGAGTCTTCGAAATGCCTTCTTTGCATGTCTTGGGCTATTGGACCTGGCAGAGTCCATCCTTCTTCAGGCTGCTTCGAATTTAAAGTTTTCCTTCTCCTAGGTGAGATGACAACCAAGGCCTAAGAGTCTTTAGTAGTAGAGCTGTAAGTAATATCAGTGTGTTTTTAAATATTTGTGAAGATTCACAATAAAACCATCTGCTTTGTGGTTTGTTGCAGTGATTGAAAGCATATGATCGTAACTAGTTGTGTATCAACAGGACAGTCTTAGCACTGCTCCCTCTTGGGTATTAAGAATGGATGAATGAGGGGATTGGAAATACAGTAACCCTTTGCCATTTCATGGTTCCCCCTTCAGAGTCTTGATACATTACAGATTTTCTATATACATGTAAGTTTATACCGTAGGATACTTCGTTGTATCATAGGTTTCTGCGGCGTGATTATAAATTATTCTTGCAGTGAAATACATATACACAATATACAGAGGTATGTTCAAGAGTGTAGAAAGGTTTTTAGACTGTAGAAAAGGTTTATGGGAACACAAGAAAGGCTTGTAGGAGTGCAGGGAGGGTTAGTAGAGGATTGAAGATGTAAAATAGTATAATAAATAGATGGTGTTTATTTCACGGATTTTCACCTGTCCAAGGGAGTTCTAGAATGTTAATTCTGCGATAATCAAGGAATCACTATATTTTGAAGTACATCTGCTCTATCAACATATGGAGGACAGCGCTGCAAAGATTCAGCATAGAGACTCACCAAAATTTGAACATGAAAATAGACATAGTCATTGTATCTCAGAGAATTAAATCATTATCGAGATTCTAGTGGAATAATTGTCACAGTGACGGTGAAAATATTATTTTAACTTTTTTCTCTTCACTTCGTCGTGGCCCCTTATTGTGGTATTTCCTGATTTTCACACATTATACTCATCCCAATATCATGGCTTAGAGAATATGTAGATTATAAATTTAAATTAATGCTCCCTAACATTGGCATACCATAAAACGTAGTATCTGTACCCCTCAAAGTTCTTTCATCATTGCATGAACAGGGAGAGATCTTGATTCTTTGCAAGTGTACTCTTCTCAGGCAATTAAATTGAAACATATACAGTAGTGTATTGTCACCGCTTTATGTTTTACTGGATTGTCTTTGAATTGCTACTCAGTTGATTAGTTAATTCTTGCAGGTAGACATGTAGTAGTCAGGTCCAAATCTTTATGGAATTAGTGTTTCTTGGGCATGTCTTATGCTCACAAGTGTCTCTGTAAAGAGATATTTCGCGTTTGGTCGCATGACTGAAAGATATTCATTCACATACTGATTTGTGTACGTGCTCTGTGCATGACGGCAGCAAATGTGTGAGCATTCAGACATGTCCGTAACCATATAAATAAATCTGCGTGTAAGTGATGAACCTTTGGCCATGTGACTGACTTCAAAATACTCTTGTACATAGGAATTGGAATTATGTACTACCTGTACTTACTTACAGGTGATATGTAATTCAACATGCTCATGTCTATATGGAATTGACTTTAACACTGATACTAGTGATATATAATTAGACATGTCCATTTTTATATGGAATTAAGTTTGTTACTTGTGCATGTCTTATACTTACAGGTGGGATATCAAAAGACATGTCTGCATATGTTTACTAGGAGTATATAATTAGATATGTCCATGTCTGTATGGAATCAGATTGTTACCTGTACACATATTATGCTTAAGGTAGTACATAAATACACATGTCCATGTCTGTATGGAATTGAGGTTGCCTGTACATGTTTTATGCTTACAGGTGATAATCTGATGCATAATTCGACATGTCTGTGTGGAATTGAGTTTGTTAACTGTGCACGTGTTGTGTTTACAGGTGGTTGTGATGCGGGACTACCACCATCCCAACATTGTGGAGATGTACAACAGCTACCTGGTCAATGATGAGCTGTGGGTGGTGATGGAGTTCATGGAGGGCGGGGCACTCACTGACATTGTTACTCACAGCAGGTCAGCCGGCAAAATGTCAGTAAACTATCTCGGGGAATTGTAATTTTCAACTCTGATCAGAAAACGCCTTAAAAACTCTCACCGGCTTCATCTCTGATCTCACAATCCTCTCAGTAATTGGGTGTGTTCATTTAGTAGTATGTTTGAGATGCAAATACATCTTAAAGGAGTGTATGAGAAAGATGTTTACAACCCATAAAATATGAAATTTGACAGTATTCAAGGCAGAAGTATGCTATTTCAGAGTTACAAATGAACTTTTCTTAGAATTCTATCTTTTTAGAATTCATTTAATCATCAGGCTGATAAATGGATTGATGATTTCAGTCTTTTAATGTGGCCTAACCTGTTAATGAGGTACAGGTTTTGTTTTTAATGAAACGATGAAAGACTTCTAAGCTGACTTGATCTGCATAGTGTTGTTTCTATGGAAGAATAATTGTTGCAGAAAATGCTAGTGGTGGATTTCAGTTCATCTTCTAATGTAAAGCTGGCGTCAAAATGGGATATCAACCAAAATAAACCTTAATTTATTAAGCACTTGCAGCTCCATGAAATGATGTACTGCTCCCTCATCACCGGCTGTATTCATTGCTAGAATTATAGTCCAGGGACCAAAGATTGTCACATATCCTTATCTTGAAGAAAAAATTTTGTTTTTGACGTTTCATTCCATTTCATCCATTCGATGACTAATTACCATATTTATTAATATGTTTTGCTTGATAGCTGCAGAAATGGTGCCTGTCCTGCTCGTTTTATTTGTGAACCTGCATGCATACAGCTAGTAACAAAAGTGTTCTTGTTTGGCAAGAGGATTCATAAACGGCCATGTCTGTTTCCAGAATGGACGAGGTTCAGATTGCTACAGTGTGCAAGGCCTGCTTGAAAGCCTTAGCCTTCCTGCACTCACATGGAGTTATACACAGAGACATCAAGTCTGATTCTATTCTCTTGTCACACGATGGAAAGGTAAGCCAATCAGTTCTTTGCAAAGTCCTTTATTTAAAAAAAACATTTTCTTCTTCTATTCTCAAATATGAGATAACTTCCCACTGGAGGTTGAAAAGCGAAACATATACAGTCGAGTCCAAGCAAACTGAACTCTGATAAAACGAATTTTTGATAAATCGAATAATAATGAAACAATAGATTTTTTTTCCTCTTTGCGCCTATTAAATGGCTCTCATATAAATCAAAGCCATCACCATGTGTTTCCTTTAAATCGAACAGGTAAGCACCGCCAAAAAGGTATAAATCGGGTATTGTCATCTCCACGTGGTTTCCGCCAACGCGGATGCTGGCGGTTTGAAAACAAAGGAGACAGCATCGCGGATGGCGCGAGAGGGGTTAGACAATGTATTGTGCCTTACGCGCAGCGTAAGTAGGCCATGTGTTCACGGGGGAAGGGAAAGGGGGGGAGGGGGATAAACAGTGTATCAGGGCCAGCGCTGCCGACAGTTGATAGATAATCAAGCATCCTAGCAGAACCTGTGGTACAGGTATATGCGTAAATGTACTAGTACATGAGTTAGATCTACATGTTTTACGAAATGTGTAGGTTACACTATAATAAATAGAGCGCTGCGCCAGTGTTATGATGTTGGTTCTCGTACCGGTACGGGATAGGCCAGGTTCTACATCGTGCTAGTTTGATTTTTTTTTTTTTCCCGCTTGCGGTTGACTCGCTTATATCTTCACAGACTGTGTGATGGCTTCCTTTAACGATTTTCAGAGTTAAAACTATTTCAGGAGTAAAACTTACTCAGCTGCCCTTTTTAGGATTAAAGCATTAACAGTCCTTTTCAGGGCTAAAACCTACTCATCAACAATTCTTTTCACAGCTCTAACTTTTCTATACATTACTTTTGCTTTCAGCACAGCCCTTATTAGGGCTAGCAATCCAGTCATACAAGAGGATTTGAATTTAAGTTAAACACAAAGTTCATGAGCCATAGTGGGTTTCGTTATAAAGGGAAATAATACTGGAATAAAATAAAATAGTGCCTCATTAGTCATTTAACTCTAGAACTGCGACCCAGCCTAAGGGCTGCAACGCCCTGCGGCGCGTCTTGCCGGCTTGTCAGTCTGCATCGCCGGCGCCACTGCTTAAACCTCAGGGTGTTTGTTTTGACTATAGAGACTCC